>LOEQ01004336.1:103624-119399 GCA_001685075.1 Bramus lutescens | reverse complement strand
TGAGGTCTCTCTTGACCCTCTCTCTTGATCTGCTCTCTTGGTTTGCTCTCTTGGTGCACTCTGTGCCATCACAGCTTGAGCTTCAGAGTTCCTCTCTTGGTCCTAACTCTTGGACCTCTCTGTGTAGTTGCAGCTTGTGCTTCAGGGTTGCTCTGATGTTTGGAGGCACAGATGTTTGGAGGGTTTGGGGGCACAAGGGGACTTGTAGTTTTCAGGGTCCAATAGACTGGATGAGGTGTTGGAGAAGCCTATCTGCAGGAAACTCACCTGATGACTGACTAGAAAAGCCTAGGAAGGTGGGAAAGGGAAGGGACCCTTTATGGAGGGCCTAAAGAGTAGGGTTTTCCGCCAGGTGAGTGGTAACTTACCTCTTGCTCCTCTCTGTGTAGTAGCAGACTGTGTTTTAGAATTCCATTGAGGTTGTTGGGTGGGGGATGGGGAGTTTGAAGGTGGAGTGAGACTTTATCTTGAAAGGTCTGATGGATGGCATGGGAAATTTGGGGCAGTCTACCGGCAGGAAACTTACCTGCTGGCTGCTATTTTTATTTACTTTAAACCATTTTAAAATTTAAATATATTTTGGGCATGTTCTTTCCTTTTCCTTAATCCTTCCAGATCCTCTCTCTAAACCTACCCAATTTGAAGTTCTTTCTGATGCAATCTAAAGAACTAAGACCACTTAAGAAAATCAAAGGTATAAAAATTGGAAAGGAAGAACTCAAAGTATCTTTATTAGCAGTTGCTATGATAGTATACATAAGTGACTTCAAAAATTCCACTGGAAAACTTCTACAGCTTATGAACACTTTCAGCAAAATATCTGGGTACAATTAACTCATAAAGATCAGTAACACTCCTATGTACAAATGGCAAATATTCTTGAAAGAAATTAGTAGAACAATGTCTTTCACAATAGCCTCCAATAATATAAAATACCTTGGAATTTCCTTAACCAGTCATGTGAAAGACTTGTATACTAAAATCTTCAAGTCATTAATAGAAAACATTGAAGAATATATTAGAATATTGAAAAATCTCACATACTTGCTGGTCAGAAGGATTACTATAGTAAAAAGGACCATGATACCAAAAGTAATCTAGAAATTCAACGCAATGTTCATCAAAATTCAAATTCAAACACAATTACTCACAGATCTTGAAAGCATAATTTTCAGCTTCATAACAACACACACACACACACACACACACACACACACACACATAGAGAGAGGGGCGGGATAGCTAAAATTATCCTGAATAATAAATACCTGATAGAGGTATCACCATGCCTACTCTAAGTTGTACTATATACCTTTTATATGGTAGTCATTATTTATTTATTTTCATGTAAACCACTCTTTCTCAGACACCATTACTTGAAAAGAATGGTCAAATATTGCCTGATATTTAAATGAACAATGGGTTACTGAGATGATGGGTATCCCATTCTACACATTGCTGCAGAAAATATGTCTCTAAGTGAAAGCACAATCGAAGAGGAACAAAGGCTGCAGAAGGAATATAAGGACCACAAATTGAATTTGCCTAAATAGATGTGCCACACATATAGCACACTTTAACATCCACTTCAAATACTGAAAGATAGAAAGCGCAATGCAGTAATCTCCATAATCAGTCTTGAATCAGCATGGTATGTAAGTTTGTTTCCTTCAAGGCTTTGATGAAAACAGATGAAATAAATTTTATTTCCTTAACCTGAAGAGACTCTGATATCTAAGTTCTTTACAAAATCATTTACATGAATAGGCAATCAATGTGGTCAAGCCGTTGCACAACACAGTCATGTACAATTGCTTGAAAGAACTCATACTGGAAGAAAACCTTAGAATGTAATCACAAGACAGCATTTGTATGTTAAAGTAGTTTCCTAAAACATAAACGAACTCATAGTTCTACTGGAGAGGAACCTTTTGAATGCAATCAATGTGGCAAAGCCTTTGCATGTATCAGTAATCCTCAAAATCATAAGAAAAATCATACTGCAGGGAAACCCTATAAATGTAGTCAGTGTTGCAGAGTTATACAATCCATGGTAGTCTTTACAAAAGAGTAAACTTTTCTTGTGTAATTGGACTCTAAAGCCTGTGCATATCACATAAATATTTGGGAAGCTGAAAAAAGGCATACCAAAGAAAATATGACTATAAAGGATTTAGTTAGACCTTTAGCCAACATATCTACATTCTGTTACAGAAGATTAATATTTTTTGAAAAAAAAATCCTGGCAAGTATCAAAAATTCATTCAAGAATTATGATACCTTTTATCTTGTTTGTAAATGCAAGGTCACATAGACAAACAGCCTATACATTTAAATTATAAAGTAACCTTTTAAATTTCTTCTTTTAAATCAGGAAATAAGAAGTTCATGAGTAAAACTTTTTGGACACGTATTAGTGCATTTTATGTTGCTGTAATAAACATTGTCTCATTCAACTTAACGAAGGGCTTAAATTGTCCCTTGGGTGCAGAGAGATACAGGATCACTATCAAGTGGCATAGCAACAGTTGTCAGACACGGCAGCTAAAGCAAGAAGCTCCACTCTTACGTCCTCAGCCTGCATCTTGAAGCAGAGAGGAGAAACTGGAAATGGTATAAGAATGGAAGCTCAAACCCACCTCCAGTGACATATTTCTTCAGCAGGGCAGCATCTGGTAAACCTTTCCAAATGATAACTCCAACTGAGAAGGTTGATTTCTCTGACGTCAAGCCTACATTCTAGCTTCCTTTTTCATGTTCCACTTCATAGTGAAGAAAATCTCTGCAAGCTTTTAAATGCCTCTATACCTGTGTAACAAGAATTAATGCTTACAAAAATTTCACAAGGGAAAATCTGTTTATTTGTTTTAATTTTGGTAATGCTTTATCAGTGTGTCTTTGTGTGTATATGTGTACGTGCACTCTGATTCCCAAGAAGGTTAGACCCTTGAAATATCTTGTAGCATGAATTACAGGAAGATATCAAAAAAATCTCACTTTGGTCCTCAGAATGAGCTTGAATTAATTTCTCAGACATGTCTCTAGCCCTTTAAATATTTTAAAGCCTTTATATATCACCTTGATACCAGGAACTAGGGAAGAACTCATTCAAGAGGAAAACCCTATTCATGTTGTACCATGTCTTGGATGGATACACGTTACCACATCTCCCTAGAAAAACAATCCATACAATCCAATTGATAACAGAATCAATTTTCATTAAGGAAGAACACCTGTGATAAAGTATGCACACGAGGCTTTGCTAGCTGAGAGAGGAATACCTCTTGGAGAAATCCCAATGTGGCCATATTTTTCTTTGTCCTACTGAGTAACTAGGAAAGACTTTTAAACTCAATATGATGGATTGCCTATCAGCTTTGATTATGGGACTGTGTGGCACAAGGGCGGAGAGATGCATGGTTGATGTGTGGAAAGAACTAAACTAAATAAAGCAATTACCTTCCTTGTGCCAAAGGTTGCATAACTTAGGCAATATTAATTACTCTGTTCCATGCTGTAACCAAATATGTGACTCAAAGCAACTTAAGAGAAATTGAGTTATTCAGTCTCATAGGTAGAGTTGGAATACAGTATGCTGTGGTAGGAAAAGAATGTAATAGGTTGCATAAGGCATTTAGTCATAGTTCACATATCCTAACTCAGCAAGAATGATTAATCTTGGTGCTTGGCCTACTTTCTTCTATTTTGTTCAACATAGAATGGTACTATAAACATTTAGGGAGGATGGTCCAGCCTCAATTAATTCTGTGTAAAAGTTCTCTCATACACATATCTAGAAGTTTGTCATCTAAATAATTCTAGGTCTTATCAAGTTAATAGTCAATGCTAACCACTAATGAATCATAAGAGATAATCAAACTGGATTGTCTCTTATGATTCATTTGTAAATCTTCTTTAACACTTCTTAAGTATAAATGACTTTATATAAGTCTTTGGAAGGCAATAGAGGAAAGGGAAGTATTAGTTAAAGAATTGGCTTGAGAAAAGTGTTGTTTGATGCCTAGTTTATATAGTCCAATAGTTTGGTTCACAGGAGAATTTAAGAAGATTCAGCATAGGCTTCAGGAGTGATATAAAATTCTAGTGGCTTGTTAAGCCCTATGGTTGGATATCATCATTGTAATGTCGGAAAGGCTGTGACAGTTTTGAATTAAATACATTATCATGTAAACAAGGTTCCTAAGTAATGAAGAAAAAACAAATGAAGGAGAAAGTAGTAGAGAGAGTCTGCCCACACGATCTGAAGCAATGTGAGAAACCTTGCATCGAGCAGAAATCTAAATAGAATTTTGACAAAAGTTCAAATATATCAATAGGTTTCTGAAGAACAATTCACACAAGGTGTAAAAATTGAAGGCTACATGAGCAGTCACACGATATCTCTCTAAAATATGATGTGTATCTTCCTCTCATGCAATGTGGTATATTGACAACAGGGAGAGCTTGCTCAGCCTGGGAACCTTTCATGAGAGAGTTGTAGCCATGTGGGAGACAGTGAACAGAATTAGAAAGCACACTCCCGTAACAGACGAGAAGGTTTTCCAACCAGCGTCAAGCAGCAGAAGACAGCCTGTCCATACTTAGAGCAGATGAAAAGGTGAATGACAGTCTCTCCTCAGGGCGGAAGAACATGAGAGTCCATGGAAAATGACTGGTCATCGTGGAGAGCTAATAGATGACTGACCGAATTCTTGTTGCTGTGCTGCACAAAATAAAAGATGATAACTGCTCAAACCTTCCATTGCTGTATTGGATCATGCTAGTATTTCTACTTAGTTTCCTCTCAGGAATCCAAAGCTAATTAATACTTTATTGGAACAGAGGCAGTAAGCCTACAGAGATTCCGGACACCTTATGCAAGAGGGTATCGTTTTAGGACACTAACCTTCAAATATTTTACACATTCAGAAAGAGAAACACATCTAGAATGGCAGTAAAATCGTCAATCACAAAGTTTGAATGAAAGCAGTCCAAATAAATAGAAAGAGGATTTCTGAAATCCGGAATATTGTTAAATGACAATATAAGTGCCCATAATGGCTTCTATATGTCTGCCAGAGTAGTCCCTGAGGCCCTACAAATTATAGTCTTATTGTAACTCATATATATANTATATGTCGGATATAAATGGTAAGACTCACTGCTGAAGACCTATGCACTTGGAAAGCTACAGGAAATCATGCTGAGACTCAGTTGAAACCATCATCAACACTGGCTGGATTTATAGTGCTGGAAGGCACTGAATAAGCAGCGGCATGGTAATTATCATCAATAATCATTCTTAGCTCTGGGTTCCCCATTCTACAATCTAAAGTGTGCAACAGAATACGCTCACTTGTATTCTAATGTCATGAGTATAATGGATGCAACCAACTGCTTTCTAGTTCAATTTTAAGCCCCCTTTATAGAGTTCACTATAGGGAGCTCTTGTTAGATACTGTAAGCCAGGACTAAAGCCCCATGGCCAGGAGATCAAAAGCCAATATGATGAAGCAGCTGTTACTGTTTTGTAAAATAGATACATAGTAAATTGCCTCTTCACATTTGCGTTTTTGCCCATCAAATGAAACTCTTGTCAGGATCATTCATGGAGTGGGCAGTGGTGACATAAGAGATTCATATTTGGCCATGCCAGTGAAAGTAAGTACAATCTCTGCTGTAGAGTGGCCCAATGCCCAGCCTTAACAGGAAGGAAAAAAAAAGACAAACATGACTACCACCCATTTGAAATCTCATGTAACATTATAGAAGAAGAGGTAGAAATAGTGTAAAGAGGGGTGATTATGATATATTATCCCCTTTGAATTAAGCATTATATTCTGATGAGAGGAGGGGATGCATATTTTTTAGAAGCAAGAAAACTTGTAAGCCCCAGGAAGCTCAGCAGGTTATCAGATGCACATGGATATGCCCCAGATGTTAGTGAACCACAAACAGTTCCCAGAAGAAGAAAGATCTTAGTGGAGCTACATGGAGTTTGACATTGAACTCCAGGGATGGGGCTTTGGGGAGTTTGGCAGATGATGTCTTGGGTTTCCTGATGCAGCTGCCTTTGAGTCAACAATGCTTCTTTGAGTAGCCCTGTTAAGTCAGTGGTTCAAGTAGTTAGATTTTGGTAGAAGATTCTTTTTGTTTGTTTGTTTGATTTTGTATGCCATATATTGTTTGAACAGGTATTTATTTATGTCCTTCCAGGGAACAAGTAACTGACTCTGTTTAAAATGCTTACACCATACTGCTTGAGCTGGCAGCAGATTGGTGTCATCTGTGCTGGTTTTGCAGGCATAAACATGCATGAGTTATGGGATCCTGGAGACTTCCACTTAGGTTTCAAAGAAAGGCCTGGGAGGCACAACAGTCTAGCAGGTTAGAGATGCCCTGAGAAGGCAAGGGGCGATACTGTGACAGAGCCAAAGATGCAGCGGAGTTTCTGAGATGGTGATGTGAGGAAACGGAGACAGGTCTCTACTGAGGAAAGCTTAGGCAGCACTGCTTAACCAGAGCGACAACGTGGGCTGCAGATGGCAAGGCCACAGCAGAGAGGCTGTCTGCACCCTTCAGAGCTCACATCATATCAACATCTGTCCCAATGCTGAATATGGAGCTGTGGATTTAATGTTTTCCCACTGAGTTCTGATCTTTCCTTGCTGTTCTGTTCATCCCTCTAGAGATATAAATCTGTACTTTGAGTCTTTGACCATTGCCAATAAAAAAATGTTCTTTTGGAAAAAAATGCTTATGCCATCTTGATTTTATTTTTGTGTGTCTTGTAAGTATTTAGTAATTCATCCTATACTTCTGCACTTTTCACGTTTTTAAAGAAAATTTTAAAACACTCTTTTATGATGTTTTGTACTTCATTTGCTCTGTCACAGCATCTTTTCCACTGTCATTTTATCTATTTGATTTAATTTAATTAATTAAAAATTATTTATTTTTTCCAGTATTTCATAGACTGCTTTTTGGTCACATTCTTCTTTCTCTTCCAGCTCCTTCCAGTTCCTTCCTACCTAATTTTCCAATTTCCATGTTCTTTTTCTTTAAAATTAAATACACACATAATCCACTGTGTCCACTTTATGTTTTCTTACAATCCTGTGTATAGTACCTACCTTGTAGCATAGTCAATATCCAGGGTATCACTCTAATGTGGAAAAATGATTTTTCCTGTCCTAGCATTTATCAAATGCCAGTATTAAATTACCTATAATAGGAACTTTTTCTATCCCTCTCTCCTGCTCCCTGCAGGATTTTTGTCTGGCTTTAGCTTGTATAGGTCTCGTGCATGCTGTCACAAACTCTGAGTTCATATGTATGTCTTCTCTTCTGTATGGAAAATACTGTCTCCTTGTAGACATCTACTACCTCAATTCAATGATAATTTCATACATATATGATTAAAATTTATGTTGATTATATTCAACCCTGTTTCTATCATAAGGTCACCCAGACCCAACCCTGTAAACCATACTCGTCCCAACATCCTGTCTTCTTTATTCTTTATTTGATTTTAATAATCCACTGACTCAAATTTTCTGCCAATATTTTATGGATAAGATGCCATCCACTAGAACTTGTTCAAGTTGTTAGGGTCCTACATCACTAAAGAAAACTACTCTTTCTCCCACAGAAGCCATGACTATCATGTATTAGCTACTCTGTGAGGGGTGGAGATTCACAGACCTCTCCAACCTCCATGCTGGAATGTTGTCTATATTGATATTGGGCAAGTCATACACAAGCAACCAAAGAGGCTATTATTTAATGGGAGGAGAATATTGGAGAAAGAATAAATAGCACTTAATGGTGTTTGGAAAATTCATATAAAGACCTACTAGTTTATAACTTTATACAAACACACACACACACACACACACACACACACAATATACTTTAACTTAAGTGACACTTTCCTGTATAGTGCTCCTAGCAGAAATCATATGCTACTAAACTAAAAAATTAGATCTCAGGTTGGTGTACCTTCCCCTCCAGCTGATGGTCAAGGGAATCTAAGAGACTATTAATCCAAGCTAATTTCATTGATTTTAGTTGTCCTTCAAAACTTGGTGATAAGATCCTGCTTCTGGGAAAAATGTTCTTTGGTCACAGGACATGGAAAAATCAAATTGCTTTTGAATCAGAAGTTTCCTCTCCACTTGATAGTTTTTATAATAAAAGAAAATAATGAGAAAGCTTCTTATGAGGGCTGATCATCAACAACCTTACCATCTCTTAGCTACAATATCCACTACTGTGCAAAAATATATCCATGAGTCTAACAGTGTCACAGATGTTTTGTTGTTGGTTTAGCTTAGCAATCCCCAGAATCAAATATTTCTCTGCTGTCAAAAAATCAAAGCGAACACAATAATACACATAATACAGACTCTCTGTGAATTTTACATCATTACATGACTTTTTTTTTACTCGTTTTAATCTATGGCTGGCTGTATTCTGTCTTTAAAGACTTGTGTTTTTTTTTATAAAACATTTACTTCTTCTTATAAATCTCTTTACTCTTTTTCTTCTCTCTCCCAAGCCTACGTATATTTATTAAACACATCATGTCTCATTTAGAGGTCTTTTATGTCTGAGAGATCTGTCTTTATTGTGTATCTGTAATTCTTTACTGTTCAAAAGTGCTTCTTAAAATGTTAAGCGCTTCTTAAAAATTTTAGCAGAGGCATTGCTAGGACAAATATGGCCTTGCCTGCTTGCTCCACCCAGTCCAATATGGTGGAAATCCATTTACCACCTCTGCAAGCCATACATATTGTCCCAGTTCCAGGTATCCAGTCAGTCTATGTCACACCATTAAAGAGTTTGTAGCACTCTGCACACAAAACCCCATTTAAATGCTCCATAGCTGGACCTCCAGTAGAAAAAGTCAGAGTTCACACTGGCAGCATTACCCAGAAAGCTGTCATTTCAAAAATGTGGCTTTTTCTGCAACCGCTGAATCAGGAAAACTTCTTTTAAAGGAGCTGCAGCATGCTGACTATAATCAAAGCCCATTCGGGAAAATTAGTGTGGCTAACCTTTGTTTTTTACTGTCTAGAATTTTTTTCTAAGCCCTCTCAGGTTCTAAGTGGATTTAGTTGACCATGTTGGAATGACAATTTGTTGTAATATGTAGCTTGTTTGTTTCCTGACTGCCTGGCAGCTCAGACCCAAAATAATCACACAGAAACTATAAAAATTAAATCACTTCTTGGCCCATTAGCTTTAGCTTCTTATTAACTAACTCTTACATCTTAATTTAATCCATTTTTTTAAATCTGTGTATTGCCAGAAGACTGTGACTTACTGGGTAAAGTTCCGTCATCTGTATCTGGTGGGGCTACAGATTTATTCAATGGTGCACTGTCTATTAAAAAATATATTTTCTGCAATTTTCTCTAGCTGCTTATTTCTATTTTTATGCCTTTATGATTTGATGACATATAAGTAATTTTTTGATTTTAATTTTTACAGCTTCCTTTCTATATTGTGAGGTGAGAGAATCTTCTTTAGCTGCTGAAGAGTTTTACTTCATATCTATTTGCTAGAATAAACTTACAGATATGTGTTAATCCATTTGCTCTGTATGAGAGACTATCTGTGTAATATCCTTATTTATTTTTAGTTTGAGAGTGAAGATGAGACTACAGGTGAGATTAGAGCATTGAAATTACTCACTGCTGTTTTATTAATCTTTGCCTAACATTTACTCTTGCTTTAGTGTTTGTTCTGTGAAATTAGATTCCCAGTATGTGTGTGTANCAGTATGTATATATATTTACAATATATTAAAATTTCTTGTTGATTTATTTTTTATGTTTCTTTTAAATATATGCTACTCTTCTTTATCTACTCTGAATACATTTGGTTTGAAGCTTACTTTATATAATATGAGAATAGCAATATATTCAGAAATAAATCATAAGTCATATTGTTGTTAGAAAATCAGTGTAAACTCCATTGGTCCAGTAATATGGCCTCTACTCAACTATTGATAATTGGAGGTCACATCATATTTTGACTGGAAATGAATTGGAGAAAAATAATACATCTACACACTTTCTAACATAAACATAAATGGAGGTGAACATATCTATAAATTAATTTATTGCTGTAAACTGATCCCTCAAGTACCCTAAAATAAGATAGTAAAATAATTGAACTAAGATAATATTAATATAATTCTTTATT
Organism: Bramus lutescens; assembly: GCA_001685075.1. Taxonomy (NCBI): domain Eukaryota; kingdom Metazoa; phylum Chordata; class Mammalia; order Rodentia; family Cricetidae; genus Bramus; species Bramus lutescens. The sequence continues at coordinate 109,187 of LOEQ01004336.1, read as the reverse complement.
GAGGACTAGTAGTTTTAAGATGTCAACAAATTCTCTTGTTTTAAGAAAGTCCCCTCAGATATATTAATTCATATTTTCATTTTCTCAAATAAGGAAACATGCAGCATATGTACACTGTTAATTCATGTCTTGTGTGTTTCCCAGAAATCTGACAGCTGATGAAATTTGGAAGGATTTTAAAGTGATGTGTTGATAAACTGAAACATGCGCCTTCAAATTAATATTTTCACTTTGAATGTTATAGAGAAAAAAATTATCTTTAATAACTGTCATAACCTTCAAAATCCATTACATACAACTTCAGTGTAATTTTTATAAAACTATTTTGCAATGAAACACATCACAGTGTTGGAAACTAAGATCAACCCATTGCAGTCTTTAAAAACTGATTTCCTCTCCACTGAGTCAGACATGAAGGCTTGGTTGCAAGCTCACACTTAGCTCAATCTGTAGTTGTAGAAGTTTAACTTGATGAAAAGAGACAACTCTACTTTTTTCAACAGATAAACAAAATAATTTAGTAGCAATTTCAGGAAATTGAGCATAATTAAGCATGATATATCATATGTATATAGTCCACATATTACTGATTTAGTTGTCTTTCTGGAATAATTTGAGATCTAAGTTCAGAACTGATAACTTATGTTCCATAACTCCTCAGTTTCAATAAACTCTTGCAGAATCTTGCATAGTAATGTTTCCCTGGTTCTACAGGTCAGTTTTTCTTGACACTTAAAATTTTAACAAAGTCTCTTTAGGATGTATTGATTTTATTTGTTACTGAATATACCTATATGATAATACTCAGGCTATATTTTTACCTTAATGGAAATGATTTTAATAATAATAAGCTCAATAAAATAACTAGAATAATACTATTAATACTAGAGTAATACTAAGAGAAACCCATGTCTATATAAGCATATGATTTGTGACAATAATGGCAGCCATAATAACCTTGGTGATTAATATTCCTCTAAATACTATTAATTTATATAATAATTGATAAAAGTAATAATAAAAGTAATAAAATGAAAATACTAAATAAATATATATAGTAATTGAAAAGATTATCACTGAGTAGTTATTTAAAGACTAATGTCTCAGTTTTAAGAAGTAATTATTATTAAGCTTATTTTCAAGGAACTGAAATCATAAATATGGATATTATAACTAAAATTATGAGAATCATTTGGAATACCATGAACTACTGTGAAATAACTGTTAAAACATCAAAACTTTATGGGTGGGTGAAATTTCTGGCACACATTTATATATCGGCTACTCCAGAAAATGAGGCCAGAAGTTCAAACCAATATGAGAACTTTAATGAGGTCTTTTCTCAAAACAGAAGGAAAATATGTTATTGAGTTCAGAGGTATACTTCATGTAAATCCGTAAATTCAATCCTCAGAAACTGTCCACTTGTAAAATAAATGGATAAGAATAACTTCAAAAGAAAAACTCTACAGCTTAAAAGGAAAAGTCTATAGACTCCTTCTTTACTTTAGTTTCCCTTAACAATTCTCTCCCATGATTTTTGGATAAAACTCATTGTACTGTTGGTAGCATTCCACCAGTTATCAATAAGACAGTTTCCCAAAACGTCTGTGTGGTAAGGAGTATTCAAGTTGGAAGAAAGTCTGAAATGGTAAAGAAAGGGCATATTTTAACTGTGCACTGTATTTTCATTTATCAACAAAAGAGGACAGAAGGAAATTTTTTAAAGAATTTTCATATGCATATTTTATGTTTCTTTGCAGTTAAAAAGCAATATCAAATTGACAGGGTAAAACAGTAAGAAAATATGTAGAAATCATGCTGAAGATAATACTTTTTGCTTTATTCTTAAAATAGATTAGTTAACTTCAAAATACATAATCATATACTGCATTATAACTTTTAACTTGTCCTTAGCTACTACTGAAACTGGTACTCTTGCTTTATTGTATGAAATAGAATATTAATGCATTGCATGTTTTAAATAATAAAGCTAAGCACAATTATTTACAAAAACCACAAAGATTGTCATTACATATTAACTAACATTAATTATTATGCTACTAAAGATACAAAGAGTACACATATCTGAGAAAGCTTAAAAGAAAAAAAGTTAAGCTTGTGAATTCTCACAATGAGTTTAATTGTCCCCTAACTCAGATTTTAAATCTGTTGAGCAAGAAACCATAGTAAGTTATTTCAAACAATTTATGGATCAAAATCTAACAACTGCAAGGATAAAGGCTTCATAAATCATTCAAGAATATGTAGATGCCACTGGGTATAAAATCCGCAATTACGGGAAGCCTCATATGCAACAGTAAAAGGTAGAAGGTCAATGTTAAACAAACTCAATTGTATTATGGGAGATTTTTTGTTTGATGCTATTTTCTTTTGCTTTTATACATTGTTTTTTGGTTTTGTTTTCTTACGGGTTTTGTATGGGATTTTGTGGAGATAGAGAACTAACTTAGGAGTGCAGGCTCCTCCTGGGACAGATGAGATGAACCTGGGAAACGGGTTGCTTGGCAAACCAAGCATAGATGAAAGCAAACTTTCTCTGCCCATTTCTCAAACGTTCTGTCAGAATCTGTACCCTGAATAAGGAAGTGGCCTTTGATCTCAGTTCTTCACGCTCTACCAGTTACAAAGGAGTGCTTTACTTCTGTATACATTTTGCCTTGTTTCTATGTACTTCTTTTCATTTTTATTACTATTATTAATTGAGGTATTGTTTCTTGCAAGGAGAGGCAAGAGTTTCTCATGATCATGTACGTGATTAAGGGGGTTTTCACAGTTGAGGTAATACTTTTTAGTCTGTATAAAAGCCATACAAAATAAAGCTTGGTACGCAGTTATTCACACTCTGCATCCCCTGTGTCCTGATTTGTGCAAGACCTTACTGAAACTGAAGGGTAGGGATTTGAGGGAGACATCTCTTAGGTCTGAGTGTTCCAAGGTCTCTCACTCTCTGCATGTTGTTTGGCCATGAGATTTGTCATTATGTATGGGTTCCTTCTCTATAATATGCCTTAAGTAAAATCAGATCTAAGATGGAAAATATACTTGTTTTAATAAGGTATGTCTGAAAAACTCATAGTCTTTTTTAAATTGAGCTATACATTTTTCTCCACTCCTCTCCTTTCTTCGCTTTATTCTTCTACCTTTTCATTTGACCCCCCCATGCTCCCAAATTGCTCGTAGTCTTAAAACAAAAAGCACATTCAAAACCTTTAACTATAAATGTGAAAAAAGCAGCAAGAAATAATTTTACTTGGCAAAATTTTAAACAAAAACTTACAAATCCAAATAGTACTTCACGATTTGAGAAATTTGCCAGTGTAACTAGTTATCAACCCCCCCCACACACAAAGCAATCCTGATTTTATTTTTAACATTACTGTGCCTATATTTGTTTCTGAAGTGTGGCAAGTACCATTGATTAAAGAAGATCATTATTTCCTGGAAGAGTGACTAGATTTCTGTACTCATTACTTTCTGTAAAGACAATATACCACCCAGGTGACATGAAGCTTGTGTACAGAACTATCATAAACCAAAGAAGAACTTAAATATTAATGTTGGAATTTATGCAAATTTTAATGTTTGCTCCTCTCTTCAGAGAGAGAATCGTCTCTATCTGATAAAATGCCACAAGCTCATTCTTCCAATATGTTAGCAAGCTAGAATGGCAATATGTCTATTTTCCTTACTCAAGATGCCCTGACAATAAAAGAAATACTCACAGCACACTCATTTCAATTATACAATAGTGAGACAGAGATTTGCACACTTTGAAAGGAATGAAATTATAAAGGCAAATGAAGCAAAACACAGAACATTCTATTAATTAATGTTTCTAGATGTGGAGCTATAAAAACTGTCACAGGCTGCTAATAGAACAAAAATGATCACAATTAATTTGTAAATCACTTTGGTGTATGTAGCAAAGTAATAACAATTATCTCAATTCCCAATGGAAAGTATGTACATGTGTTTACCATTAACCTTTGGTTAATTCATAGCACCATTGCTTATTAGAGTAAAGAATTCCTCTACTTATACCTCTTAAAAAAGCAACTAAAATAACAACGATTTGTGAAGAATTGGATTTTTCATATAAGGGATGGTCTCTAGCTTAGCAGAAATTTCAGAACTTAGCCTACCAGACACAGACACATGGCTAATGGAAAATGGTTGACTGATTAATCAAAGTCTTGAAACAAAGGACTGTAATAAACTTGGAACAGATGGTCTTGGAAAAAGGCATATGCATGAACACAAGGAAAGCCATCCAGTATGAAGACATTTGTATTTCCTATTATGCCATGGCTTTATCTGGAGAGACATGGTCACTTATCTACTCACCACTTAAGGCACTGTGGCAGTTTGGTAAACAAAGGACCTTATTGGGTTTATGTAAAGGGTTTGAATGAGTTGTTACTTACCTAAACATGGCTCATGAAAAGGCATGTGAGCCATGGAAAAGCCCACAGTGCGAGCAGATATCACAAAAGTTCCATTGCTGGGACTCCCACTCACGTTTCACGTAATTTCATCTCTTCTTTCTCCAACAGTGGAAGAGAAGTAGTCTTCATGGTTTGCATGCCCTCTGTAGCCTCCCAGCCCATACTTCACGGGGAGATAGCTTTTCTTCGGTGCTGAGATTTTCCTCTCCAAACTATGACTCCCGTGACTGCCCTTCTGCATTTGTCAGGGTACCTTCATTTAAAACTCTTAACTTCTATCTTTTCTGTTCCTCCAGATGATTTTAGACATCTGTAAGTCACTCCAGAGTTCTAATGATAGAAATGAACATTTTACAGAGACAGAGAAGATCATTCAACTGTCTACTCGAAGCAAGTGACAATTCTGTGTTGATAGACAACAAAATGCTAACTGTGCGAGCAGGAGTGTCTTTGACTCTAACCTGCTCTTGAGATTCTTCTCCTCCTACTAGGTTGTCTAGTACAACTGCAATATGAGCACTTTTCCTCAGCTTATTCTACCTTGTTTTGCCTTGTTTAGCTGTCATCTTTTGGGTACCTGCTCTTTTCTGAAAAGGAAATGGAGGGAGAGGTGATTCTGGAGGAAAGAGATGGTGCTGGGGACGTACTGGAGTAGGCAGAGGCAAAATTGTGGTTGTGATATATTGTATGAAAGAAAAAAATCTGTTTTCATTAGAAAAACAGAAAGAAACAGAAAGAAAATGATATAGCCCATCATTTTTTAAAATTATTTTACCAAAAGGCTAACGTTGGCATGGATGTCTTTACTCCCTCCTAAGCTACAGCCATTGCCCTGGAATCATATTGCTTCCTTTTCCTAGGCAATTCTATAGGGATTACATTGGCTTCTGCAAAATACTAAATGAGAAACACCTAAAACATTTTTCTAAACATTTGCATTGTCAGAAGATTTCTTACTTGCAGAAAATGATTCCAGAAAATGATGGGTAATACTTTCTAAAGCTCTGAGGACAGTGATATTCAGTGTGGAAAGCTGTGCTCTGTAGTAATGAGGGGGGAGCAGGCCCTGCTTTTCGTCCTGCCCGGCTCCCGCA
>LOEQ01004336.1:79372-103619 GCA_001685075.1 Bramus lutescens | reverse complement strand
TTATTAACCAATGAAAGTAACACATAGACAGATGACCCTCCTACATCAGTGCTCTAACAAAATCTTTTCTAAAAATATGAACAAAATGAAAATTCTTTTAGACAGAATATTTATAGACTCCAAGTAGGCAAGGATTTGTGTATGCAGAGACAAAGGTCCTTATGCATATAATTAAACATGATAATTTGCATATATAATCCATATTTATATGGATGTACTGTCCATTTTTATGTCACCTTGACACAAGTATGTGTCCTTAGAAAGGAGGGAGCTTTAATTTAGAAAATGGCCCTGTAATAGCGGGGATGGGAGGGAGTGAGGGTCAGGGGTGGGAGCAGGAGGAGGGATGACAGTGGAAATTGTGGCTCGTATGTAAAATAAATAAAAATACAATTAATGAATAATTTTAAACAAGAGTAGGCTGTAGGTGAGCCTGTAGGATATTTTCTTAATTTGTGGTTGATACGGGAAGGTCCAGCCTATTGTGGGTGCTGCCATACCAGGGTTAGAGGATCTGTGGTCTTTAAGAAAGTAACCTGAGCAAGTCTGAGGAGCAAGTCAGTAAGTAATGTTCTTTCATGGCCTTGCATCAACTTCTGCCTCCAGGTTTGTGCCCTGTTTGAGTTCCTGTTCTGACTTCCTTCTGTATAGACTACAATGTAGAAGTGCAAGACAAAAAGCCTCTCATTCCCCCAACTTGCTTTTGTCATGATGTTCTATAACAGCAACAGAAACTGTAAGTCATTTTCTCACTTCTGATGTGTCGATCGTGTCAACTTGTGCAGTCTATCCTAGCTAAGGTCTGAAGGATTGGAGGCTAGTACCCTAATTTCCTATGTCTACCAATATACCTGCCTTCCTGATTCCGAGAAAACCTCAGGCCTGCACTGTGACCTTTGCTTTTACTCTGCAATATCCTGCTCATGGGAGGGTCGAAGGAAAAACCATCTACAATTCCAACTTACTGGAGAGTGGGACAAGAGTGGAAGAGGGAGTGCACTTAAGACTTCTCACTCTAGAGTGAGCTTAATTTCCCCTTCTGCATCATCTTATAATTTATTTCTTTACTGGCTCTTTTGGTCAGAGTTTAAAGGCCACCATAAGCTCACAATCACTGCATTTGTCTTTTAGCTAATTTTTCCCAGGAACTCCTGCTCAGCAATGTGTTTCATTTACCCCGAAATGCCCTAGGCAGTGCCATTGTTTGCTTTCTTTTTTTCCAACCTTACCAGAGTTACTTTAGCAACTAGAGAAGCCAACTTACATCATTAAATAGTTAAACCATTAAATTCTGTTAAAAATTTTCAACCTTATAGAATGTTGTCTCATTACAGGGATCAGTGTATCTCCTAGACCACACGCTGGATCCAAGGTTCCTGGTGGATCAACCTATTTCACAACCCGACTGTGAGCACAGTCCTATCAGGATTGGGGAATGGGGTATCATACATAAACTTGGTCAGACCCAGTTTTAGAAATACTGTCTGTCTTTTCTTTTTTTGCTCATCAGTCCCTGATATGCATAGTGACCTTGACTTGAAATAACCAAGTGTCCCAGAAACTTGTATGAGTCACTCTCTCATACTGACCTTTTCTTCGGTATTCTTTGTCCCAAGGACATATGAGTATATGTATTACTAAGTTTCTCTGCTTCTAGAATACTCAAATTAATCTCGTTTTCCTCCATGTCCCACAGCCTTATGAGCCATGAATGGAGAAACTTTTTTCATTTATCATTTAAAACTGTCCAAACATCTGACAGTTCTGGCAGACTTTTCTCTGGTTGATATGGTTTCCAATGCTGGGTCTTTATGAAGGATTCTGAATCATGGATTTTTCTCTTCTTCTGTGTTAAATGTCAGATTTGATTGATAACTTCTATTATTTGCACCTTACTTCCCCTCTTCCATGTCTGATGTCTTATGTCTATATGTTTCATAATTTCGATCTGGGGAATTGATCTGCTATCTTCTCTTTGATCCCACCAGTCTAAGTAGTAGCAGACTGATTCCTTCATCTCATCTTCCACTTTCACCATGTTCGATGCTCAGTCAAAAACTAACACAATGTAAGGTTATTGTCAATTTCTTGTTGAATGCGCTCCCATAACAGAACCAAGTTCTTTCTGGACAGAGAGCTGAGACTTAGCTTAGTGACCCAGTCCTCACAACAAAAGCCACAAAACTGTGGCTTCAGTCTATTTGTGAATTTCTTCAATCCATGCTACTTTAAATGATTATAATATATTTACTATTTCATTAGCCATTTGGGACATCCTTATACAAAGTGCATGGCATTAATTAAGGAGTTTTACCCTATTGCACAAAAATGGAGCTGTCCTTCCAGATTTCCTGCCAAAGATGCTTCACTTTCAGAAGATTCAGTCTTGGTGAAGATTGAAACCGCAAGTTAGCAAACAGGTGGCTTATTCTGTACCACATAGAAATGGGTAGTATTGTCAGGATTATCATGCTCACAGAAGCTTCACTGTATCAGTCCATGTCTCATTACACAACACAGAAAACATGAAATAAATCCTTCCCAACTAACATTTGGTTCTATCTCTTCCTTTTAAGGTGGGGACTTTTATTCCATGATTTTTTTTTTCCAGGGGAAACATGAATAAATTTATCTTCACTCCTAGTAAGTCACTGAAAACACAGAGAAGAAATGGTCTTACCTATGTCTAGTGTGATGAAAAAAATCAATATGTTTACTGTAATTATTTAAATAAGTAGGACATACATTCTCACATGTATGAGAATATGAGTGACTAGACTGTGCGCATATGGAAATTTGGGCAAGAAAGTACGTGTGTGTGTGCAGGTGTGCTTAGATGTGTGTGAGAGTATTCATGTATGTGGAGGCCATAAGACAGCCTTGGGTGTTATACATCAGGATCTGTCTTTTGTTCTCCTTTTTAACTGATGTCCCTCAGATCTCTCATTGTCCCTGAATTTGATAGCTAAGCAATAAGTACTAGAATCTTAAGGGCTAGCTTACAATGTCATTGTGAAGGATTTTTTTTTTAATGTGAATTCTCAAGATTGAACTCAAGAGCATGTGCTTGCAAAGCAAGCACTCTATTGGTGGATTTATCCACTCTGTACAAGTTAATGTTTTCCTTTCATTGTTATTGTTTGTTTTATCTTTATTCTCTCTAATATATCACATTTGAAAGTCTAAATTTGATTAAAACACAATTATACTTTATTTAAACTTCTTAGATTATCAATGTTCTTGTGATATAAGACTTTAATTTCAAATTCAGTACTGAGATTGATAACTTGGTTAATAATAACTAACATTATAATTTTTATAATATAACAATAAGCATTTGAAAATCTGCTTCATTAAATTTTTTACTAAATAGCAATGCCAGAGTGTAGGAAGTACAACAAATTAAATGGGTTTATAGTCATCTATTCAAATCTTTTTGGCTATTTCTCTGACCTTCAGCCTACAAATTTTCCGAGGTTACTGATTTAAGTGTGAAAATTATGAAATGTGAATTACATAATCTATAACATTCAGAGTATATGGATTCTCTCTACAATATTGAGTTCATCATTTCTGAGTACCAAAGATGTTAGCTCAAAGGCATTCTATTGAGTAGGTACATTCCTTGCATCAGATGTCTGAGCATTGGGCCATGGCTATGGTACTCAGAACTGTGATCTGGCTAGAGCTTGATTTTGTTGTGTTTCTCATTTTGAGATATCACTCTTCTTAAATCACTGTTAACTCCTTAACTTTATGTGGTATGCTAATATAAAATCTAATATTTTCCTGCATCTCTGACACTATTCCAGGAGTGATGTTAACAAATGTCTACTCACTGCAGGTAAAGAATAAGAAACAAACTAAAGATTTGGATGGCAAATTCTAACTTAGTGAATTAATGAGTTACTGTGTTTTCTTACAGGAATGCAGGTGAGGAGTTACTTATAAAGGTAATAGAACTTAAAGACCTTTCATCAAAGTCTATACAGCAAACTAGAAGTTTCATAGGCTAGGAGGATTCATTACCCTTTAGAAAATTCTATGTTTTAACAAGCTTCCCTCTGAGATGGAATTGTTATCTAGGAGAAAACTTCTGCATAGCACTGAACAAATGCATTAATATTGTTGAGAGAAGTTACCCTTTTTCACATCTTACTTAGAACTTCAGTCAGTAAAGGGAAAATGCCCATCTATCTCATTAAATCCAACTCAAGTTTCAAAATCTCTCATTTTAAACATCTAACAAGATTAAGTAAAGTTCATCAAGGATAACATTGTAATCTTAATGTTAACTGACTTGGAACTATGAGTAAATCTGCAACTTTCCATCATGGGTGTTCTTAGGTTTTTGTTCAATTGAATAATTAGCAAAAGTTTCTGGGTGATGGATATTAAAGTAGTCACCTTAGAGTGTTTTTTTTTCTAACATAAGCATTGAACAAGTCTTTCAGTCTTTTCTTTCTTAATGTGTGTAATTAAATTTGGGAGAAAAAATAATGTCTAAGCAATATATAGATGTGTTTTGACAAGTGTTAAATAGGAGAGGGGCAGTTTGCTATATCAGCACACTTGCCAGAATTATCTTATGGGCAATGAAACTGACCTAACTAATGCACGGCCATTGCTTAGGTTTTAGTTGAAGGGATGTGTCACAAACAGACGTGATGGTATTTGGATATTATCATGCATTTATCATTCCAAATCCCACCCCAGCCACTTCCTTCGTTCTATTGCAAGCTCTGCACACACCTCACAATACTCCGTAGATTTCCGTATCCTGATAGAGACATAAAAGATATGTTTGAACTTTTTATTCTCAATGGGATTGGCTCTAGAGGCAAAGTTAATGGTCAAATAATGGATTTAATTAATGGTAGTCTTCAGAAACACTGCTGGTCTGCATGGCCACACATCTTGTATTCAGAAGGCTCCTTATCAAGTTGGTTCTCTGTTTCTCCAGAAAGTAACTGTACTTTTACTTATAATATGTTAAAAAAATTCCTTTTTTTATGTCAGGTTATTTTGTCCCTTCATTTTTCCTTATCTAAAGGATTATATTATTTCCTCAAGTACTCTGTCTTCATTGGGGAATTTGCTTTCTGATATTATGACTAACAGAATATACTGTCATTACTTGTATTTTTTTCTTGTCCCAATAAACTAAAATCTACATATGGTCACAGGTGAATGTAAAATATCAGATGCTATCAAATCTGATTACAACCAAAGTGATATAGTCCAAAGGGTGTTTTAGAGATAGTATCTTGTTTTCAAAGCATGGCCTTTTCTTATTCCCCCTTACTTCCTCATTCTGCTGCCGTGAGAACAGCTGCATAGTATCAAGTCCCAGATAATGTGGTTAAAAATGAACTCTGAAGGTTGAAGGAACAAAAGAGAAAGAGACTAAATTCCTGATGATAACTTTGAGCCACCATTCTATTTGTGAGCGTCGTATTATAAATACGTCCGGCTGTAATATGTTTTATTTCCCTCAGGAAGAAGCATGCGTTTTGAACCGATATATTTATCCCCACTTTTTTCCAGCCTAGCTCCATCCCACAGGACAGTGAGCTTGGTGGGATATTAAGGAGATCTGTGTTCCTTCGGTTTTGTTGCTTATTTCTTCTGAGGATAGCTCGAAGCAGAGGCACACAAGCCATGTCTGTGGTTCCCCATGATGTGCTTTATCTCAAAGCTCAAGCAATTTTGACTAAATACACACCTCTCAAGTGATTACATCAATGGAAAGCTATCAGAAATTTTCTGCAGACTTCTCTCCTAAGACTGCTCAAGAGTTCATATTTCCCAGTCTCTAGTGTCTAATTCATTTTTTGTATTCATTTTGATTCCTTAGTCGGAAAGTAGAAAGAGCTCTCCATGCATTTTTAATAGGTAAGTATAAAGTTCTTTATTTATAGGTGGCAGTTTCATTTTCTTAATCCCTTTCTTCTGGCCTGCCTCATACTTTCAAATCTAATGGTAAGAAAACAAAACTCTACATTCTCCTGTTTTGATTTATCTTTATCAGCTTGATGATCTGGATATTTTATGCTCAATTCTGTTTCTTAATTCTTTTTCTACCAAATATTCTGGTATCCTTTTTTTTCCCCTGATACAAGATTAGTAGACGAATATCCCCTCTGAGACTACTGTTCCTTTCACATTTTATATTTGTCTAATAATAGTTGACTTCTATAGTGAAATTTAGAAGCAGATGATCAGAAGTCAACTTTTTACTTCATGAAAATCCTTATTCTTTGTGGTGGTGTGAACAAAAATGAATGCCATAGGCTCACAGGGAATGGTATTATTGGAGGTCTGGCCGTGTCACTCTTTGAGGGTGAAAATTTTGAGGTTTCTGAAGCTCAAGTTAGGCCTAGAGACTCTGTCTCTGTTTTGGCCATCTTCGTATCTGGAGGTAGAACTCTTTTTGGTTTGTTTGTTTGGTTTTTTTTTGTGTTTTTTTTTTGAGACTGGGTTTCTCTGTAGTTTTAGAGCCTGTCCTTAGCTCTTGTAGACAAGGTGGCCTCACATCACAGAGTTTTGCCTGACTCTGCCTCCTGAGTGCTGGAATTAAAGGCAACACTGCTTGGCTAGGATTTAGAACTCTTACCTCCTTCTCTAACACCATGTCTACCTCCATGACTCCATGTTTCCTGCCATGACAATAATGGAAGAAACCTCTGAACTATAAAGGCAACCCCAATTTAGTGTTTTCCTTCATAAGACTTGCCGTTGTCATGGTATCTCTTTACAACAATAGAAACCCTACCAAGATATTCCATCAGCACATTTGGGGCCATGAAGCAAGGAAAGATTCCGATTTTATTGTGTATAGTTTTAGAGAAATTAAACCAAAGAAGAAATTTAAAGGTATATGAGAAGGAATAGGCTTAAGAACCTGCAAAGAAGAACAATTGGTATGATAGAGAATTTAATTTTTATGACATATGAAAAAAGGAATATCATCATCCTGATTATCAGCGTTAGGTGATGAGAAGAATCCACTTGGATGAAGCAAATGCTCATTTAAAATTAGAACATCGGTTAACTGGTATGACCTGAGGCTTTCTCTTTTGGATCTTCTTTCATTTGAAATCCACACCCTCCTAGATTGGGAGGCTGAGATTCGCTACACTCCTTTCCATTTTTACTATAAGCTGCTAGGAGAAAACAGTGGCAAAACAAGGCAACGAAGAGTGTATATCAAGTGAAAAATCATAATGTCTGATTACTAAATTGGATTACTTTTTACTAACATAAAGGAAAGTCAGATCATTACTTGATGTGGAAAGCAAATGGAAGATAATATTTAATGAAGTACCAATCTTGTGCATCTTTTTTATTATGGTCACAATTAAAACAAAGATCCCATTACCCAATGTTATTGTTGCTATAGTTATATTTCATAGACACTGTTTAGTGCTTTTGCCTTTGGACATTGGATTGATAAAGTGGAAGTAATAGACATTTTCTTCTGCTGTACAGTAAAGACATTTCATGCTGCTCTTTAAAGTTTGAGATTATTCTCATTAACAGGATTAAATAAAAACAATGGCTTGGGGAAGTCTTTGTCAGTGCTCTTTCTGGTTTATTTGTACTTATTGAAAATTTTATGTGAATGTAGCCATAAAGTGCACAGCTTAATTTCCTTTTTCTTTCCAGTTGCTAGTAAGTGTTCTTTGTCATGTTTCTGGTTTTGTTTCAGTTGGGGAAAATAACATCCAAATTGCCCTCATTTGTGCCTGATAATTTTTGCTATGAAAATGTATTTAGCTATTTAAATGCAGAAATAAAGAAAAAAGAAAAAGATGTTATTGGAGTGATGCCAGTGTGGCCCAACGAGAAACAGGCAAGATTTGGTATTGAGAATAAGGAGCACAACCCATAACACAAGCCTTGACATAATATCTACACAAGCCTCCTACTGGCCCTGAGCTTTGTAAACAGACTGTGCCATCCACCCTAATGGACTTTCAGTATGTGGTGCCTAGACACATTGAAGTCAATACACAAATCCAAATATATTTGTAAAGAAACTCTTGAGTGTAAGTCTTTCCTCCTGAGTTTGGAAATTTTACTGATAACCGAAAACATACCCAAGGTGGATGCAGATATATAATCTGGTGGATTATATCCCATTAGCCCTCTGGTAATTAGTGATCTGGAGGCCTAAGGTTATTATTTGTTGTGCGTATGATATACACTCATAGCCTTTCACAGAATGGGGTCTAACACAGAATGGATGAGTAAATGCTTTGTAAATAATTAAAGTTTTCTCATTTCCTTTGTGTGTAGAAAAACATGTAGGCACACTAAAATAATTTGAGGTATGCCAGCACATCATGCAAAAGAAATATATGTAAACCATAAATGTTTGCCTTGAGTAAACTTAGTCTTTCTATGTGAAAATTTTGATTCATATTTATTAATATAAAAAGAAATTTGTGAATAACATAACCCTAAAATATAAGTAATGAAAGATTCATGTCAAAACTATATTTATTTTCTATTTACATATAGATTTGACAATGTTATGTTACTATTTTATCATATGAAATTTTGTCTATATTTTCCATTTCACTATTGGTTCATTTATTTTTATTTATTTTGCAAGCTACAAAAATACAATGAAAATAAAACATAACTGCTCTACTTTTGTTTTCTTGCTTATTCAGTTATTTAGTTACTGTAGAGATTGATATTAAAGAAAGGACAGAAACATACTAGGTTATTGCCTAACCTCTACACCATAGCACCGACTCAAGTTCTGGACCAGCACCAAATTTGCAGACATAGTGTTGGGACTTTTACTCTAATATCTTCTTTTATAATACATCCATAAATGTTTCAGAAGTTTAAAATGTGATGTAATTATATAATGTATAATTATTAGTTTCATAGATCTGTCTTCAATAACTAATTTTTAAAAATTATTTTGTAGAGAGGATATAGAATTTACTAATATTTCTGATTACAAGAAATCACATTTTATTCATTGTGAGCACTTTAGCAGGTATGCCTTATCAATTATTGACTTTCCTATAAGAAACTCAAGGCATTGATTTTAACTTCTTTGTTGGTTCTTATCAAAATTCTAGAAACTATACATCTCTAGTAACTGCATTATGATTCAAGTATCAGTAGGCACTGTTATTTTTTTTAATAATATTAGTTACTAAAGTAATTTTCCAGTTACCTAGAAATACTGCCTGCTATGTCTGACTTAGGCTACCTCTTCTCAGAAAATCACTCTGAAAAGTTACTCAATGAACACAGCTCATTTTGCCTGTTAACCAGTTCTAGCTATGACTGAAAGCACAGAATCCGTCATTTCTGATACAGGTTTGTACAACCATTAATTTTAATACTAATCATGATTTATATACTCAGATGTCAGTTTTGCTCACACCTACTTTTCTTCCTTGAAGTGGAGAACCCTGGTTCATGCCCACTAAGTCAAATGTCCTTTATTAATCTTTTTTTTTAATTTGGTTTTATTTTATGCCTTTGTGTCTTTCACATCACACGTATCTAGTTCTCATTCATTCTTTCCTGTGTAATCGCCCTCTGCCCTTGCAACCTCCTCCTCCCAATAAAATAAAATTTAAGTGAAAAAAAAGGAGAAAAGGAAAAATCTCATCATGGAAGCTGTAGCTGTAGGGTGACACAGTAAGTCATGCAGTAAACCCTTTTGTCCATGTACCATTACTGGCAAGTATTCATTGCAGAGTCATTGGTCTGTTTTGAGGATTCTGATTTCTGCTGCACTATTGATGTTGAGCCCTCACTGGAACTCCTCTTGGATACCCTGTTGTTGCCCTGTGTAAAGAAGATCCTGCAGCTTTGGGTCTGCAGAACCGGGCCCTTCACGTTGTCCAGCAGATCAGAGATGGGGTGGATGTAGGTGTGCACCAACTCATAACCCTGGTTCTGGGCCTGACCTTTCATTAGCTTTTGCTTATTTACAGCAGCACTTTGTCACTTAAAGAATTTTAATCAAACAAGGTCGAAGAATATTTAAAATATATTTTAATCCCCAAAAAATAATTTTAGTAAATTACATATGCATTACTCAAACTTCTTCTTTTCGCATTTTCATCTCTCCCCTTCCTGCTCACTCCATTTCAGCATTTTTGCCTTTCTGAGAAAAAGTCTACAAATAATAAGATCTTGAGAATCTATATTCGCATTTGTTTTAAAATGCATTTCATGTCTTAAGCAAGACATTCCATTAGAGTAATTTGAATGTAAGAAGTAGACATCATTACTTAATTGATTCTTTATCAAGCATTACAGGGAGCAACTTTAAATAATCAGTGCATTATGACCAGAGGGTCAAACTGTATCTGTTACAGAGGAAATATTATGCTCATTAATAAACTAATAAGATCATTATAAGTTAGACTGTTTCTTCTGTAAATATAGAGGCAAAATTTGAGTAGATTAATGAAAAGGCATATTAAATTATTTTTTCTTGTTTTAATTCTTTCATAATTTCTTTTCTGTGGTAGATATACAAATTATTTTGGGGGATATTGGAATAGCATGACTTATTCTTGCTTTCCATATGAATCCAAAACATGTTTTCCCTTTGAGGTGATGGTTATAAAATTTGGGCTTTATTTTTAATACCATTGTCCATTAATGTAATAAGAAATAGACATGGTTTGCCACTGCCTACACTCGCTGCATTAACACATTAAACAATACTTATTTTCACCTACAGTTTGGAAGACAGGTTTTGTAACCTAGAAAAATTCCCTTTTATTTTTGTTTAAAAGTATATCAAATAATTATTAAATTGTTATTTAACATATAAACTGTATTTCTGTACATACTATATGAGTTTTACACATTGATTCAAAGAAACATGAGAAAAAGGAGAATTAAAGATTCTGTCACTACGTGAATGGCTGATCACCATCATAAGTAAATGCTATGTTATCCCCACAATTTTAGTATCTATTTTCCTCACAATCTTTTATATAAATTATGTGG
Source organism: Bramus lutescens (assembly GCA_001685075.1). Taxonomy (NCBI): domain Eukaryota; kingdom Metazoa; phylum Chordata; class Mammalia; order Rodentia; family Cricetidae; genus Bramus; species Bramus lutescens. The sequence continues at coordinate 92,615 of LOEQ01004336.1, read as the reverse complement.
TTATATGTATATTATTATTGTATGTGTTCTAGTTTTCTATTCTTATGTGTGTTTGAATGGTTTTATGTATGCATGATACTTGTGGAGGTCAGAAGAGGGTACTGGGTCCCCTGAAACTGGAGTCACAGATGGTTGTTTATGGCCACTGAGAGCTTTGGGAAGCTAGCCTGGGTCCTCTTCAAGAGCAGAAAGTGTTCTTAGCTGCTGAGCCATTTCTCCAGCTCAATATATCAGTCTTAACATTGTGCTTTAGAAATAAGACAGAGATAAGGTGATTATTTACTTACATGAACACATGAATTATATTAGATCTTTTATCTTTTTATATTGAACAACCTTATCAGAACTTTATAGTATTAGTTTATCATCCTTGTCATTTGAAAAACTGAAGACTCCACCAACATCTCTAAAGATATAGAATATGAAAATTTATTTTTATTTTACTTATTGGACCTTCCTTTGAATTTCCTTTTTGGTTGCTTACCTTATACTTTTAGTGAATTGTAAATGTCTATATAGTATCTTCACTTGATAATCATTTCTATTTTTTGTTTACACTTGGAAGGCAATCATATTTGTGTTTATGAGAATTACACAAAATTCTATAAGGTTACTGTCCATGCACTTACAACATATGTTTTATTTTTAGTTCCTGAAAAATTATTTTAAATCAATGTTCATTTTAGGTATTTATGAAGAAGAAATAAAGTATACCATGATTTCATAGAAATCATTTTATTACAATTATCATATTTTTGCATGTATGCTGGCAAATAGTCAGGTGATAGTCAGTGTATATATCTTACTCAAAGTAAAGTGGGTCATTAGGGATGCTGGTGGGGCAGGAGGTGGTAAGAAAGGTTGAATACTATTGAAATACATCATGTATGTGCATGGAAAAATAGTGAAATGTGTAATTATGCATAATGATTATATGCCCATAAAACATGTTTAAAAGCAAAGTAAAATTAAAGACACAGAAAATTGCTTCACTAATAATAGTTTTATGAATAATGCACTTCCCATAGGAAAATATATTATTAGACTAATTTTAGGTCATATATCTAAAAGAAATCTTCTCTTCAATACTTAGCACTTCTTTATAAACATATATGTACACATATCTACAAATATGTTAACATACATATAAAGTCACTCTTTTGCCTTAATATTACAAAGTAGAGACTCCAAAACTGTAATGTTAATAGATCAATTATGAGTCTCTTAAGAGTCATTATTTTGCAAAGATATACTTTATTTCTCTCTTCACATAAACATAAGAAACCCATTTTCAAAAATTATAAATGTAGTCCTTTGCATTACAATGAATTGAAAGTTCACACTAAGTGTATAGTCTTCATGATGAGCCAAACTATGACCTGTGGTTTTGAACTATGCCTGCCCTGCTAGTAATTACCGTATCTCACATTTTTGTTTTTAGTAAAGATGCTAACTCCATAAGTATTTGTTCTTTTATATTATCAAAGGAGGTTTAGAGATTTTTTAAAACTTATTTACTTATTTTTATTTATTAAAAATTTCCACCACCTCCCCTCCTCCCATTTCCCTCCCTATCCCCCCTCTCCCTCCCTCTCCAGTCCAAAGAGCAGTCAGGGTTCCCTGCCCTGTGGGAAGTCCAAGGTCCTCCCCCCTCCACCCAGGTCTAGGAAGGTGTTCATCCAAACATACTAGGATCCCAAAAAAACAGTACATGCAGTAGAATCAAATCCCAGTGCCATTTTCCTTGGATTCTCAGTCAGCCCTCATTGTCAGCCACATTCAGAGAGTCAGGTTTGATTACATGCTCCATCAGTCCCAGTCCAGCTGGCCTTGGTGAGCTCCCATTAGATCAAGTCCCACAGTCTCAGTGGGTGGACGCACCCCTTGCAGTCCTGACTTCCTTGCTCATGTTCTCCCTCATTCTGCTCTTCATCTGGACCTTGGGAGCTCGTGATCCTAGAAAAGCTAAATAATAAGGTGAGCCCAAAGAAAAACATATTTATTCTCCTGGAAATTGGAAACAGACGAGATTGCCAGGCAAAAGTTGGGAGGACTGGGGTAGGGGTGGGGTGGGGGAAGGGAGAAAGGAAGGATTGGAGAGAGCTTGGGGGAGTGGGATGGTTGCAATTTAGGAAGGGTGGATATGGGAGCAGGGAAGAAGATATCTTAATTAAGGGAGCCCTTTTAGGGTTGGCAAGAGACTTGGCTCTAGAGGGGATCCAGGTGTCTAAGGGGATGTCCCCAGATAGGTCCTTGGGCAGCAGAACAGAGGGCGTCTGAACTGGCCTTGCCCCACTATCATGCTGATGATTCTCTCGAAGATCATAGAATCTTCGCCCGGCGGTGGATGGAGATAGAGACAGAGACCCACATCAGAGCAACAGACTGAGCTCCCAAGGTCCAGTTGAAGAGCAGAAGGAGGGAGAAGATGAGCAAGGAAGTCTGGGCAGCGAGGGGTTGGACCATCCTCTGAGACAATGTGCTTGATCAAAGGAGAGCTCACCAAACCCAGCTGGACCAGGACTGAATGAGCATATGATCAAACCGAACTCTCTGAATGTGGCTGCAATGGGGGCTGACTGAAATGCCATTGAAAAAAGCACTGGGACTTGTTTCTTCTGCATGTACTGGCTTTTGGGGACCCTAGTCTATTTGGATGCAAAGCTTTCTAGGCCTGGATGTAGGGGGGAGGGCCTTGGATTTCCCACAGAGCAGGAAGGGGGAGGGGGACGGAGGAGGGAGAGTGGGGGAGAGAGGGGAATGGGAGGAGGGGAGGAAATGTAAATTTTTGAATGGAAAACAAATAAAAAAGAAAAACATGTCTAAATGGAAAACTAAGGTTACTTTTTTATTCTACAGTCTTTATTGAAATAATAACAAGCAAATTAGTGCCAAAATATTTAAAGTACCAATCTAAGACCATTATAGTAATTAAAGATGTTTTCCTTATAAAAAATATAACAATCTTTGGTCTATGTTCAGATGTGTATGAACTTTCAAAGTCTTATATTGCAAAAATTTTCAATGATTAGAATATTTTTTACTTAAATTCATTAAGTAGACACACACACACATATCTGCCTCTCTGCTATGAGTCAGCATAAAAGGTCATAGAGATCATCCATTTTTAGATGTTTCTTCCCAGTAATATATTTCATTGAAACAAGAAATACATAATAAGAACAAAAAATGACATAATCTGTAATTTTTTTCCTGGCCTGTTACTTCACTTGGGTAGTCACTTTGAGGTAAAAACTCCCATTTTTATGTTTTATGTTACTGTGTACATAATTTCTTAAATTATAATGTTTCATTATAAGAAGTATTGGTTTTTCTCACATCAGTAGTTATGTATTTTTAAATGTTTAGTTTTATAAAAAGTACTACCATCTTTTACCATGAGTACAAAGCAGAGCAAGCAAGCTAGAGATGGGACAAGTCTTTAAACTTTCAATATTCACCCTCAGTAACATAATTCCCCTTACAAAACCATACCTCTTGAGTCTCCTCAAAGACTGCAGCCATCTGGGAACCGACTATTCAAATGTTGGCACATATAAATTTAAACATTTTGGCTTTCAATTTATATGAGTGAAATAAGATTTTCTCTGACTCAATATTAATATAATGTTCCCCAGAAAATACCACTAATTTCATTAGATCTTCTTTTGAGAATAACTTTACATATTTGACAACATTTATTATTAAATAATTGTAATGTAGTGCAAGTATAAAATACTTGACTGCTAATTATCATTTTCTTTATCATTTTAGTTGCCTAGTATCTGGTTCTTTGCTTGAATGAATAGCTTCTGCACTATTGCAGACAATGGTTAATAACTTTGAAGTTAAGTAACAAAAATAAATATGTCTAAATGTGTAGTTCTTGTTGTTTGAGGATTGACAGTTTATTTTAAAGTTACTGTGGACTTAAAGACAAGTTTCAATGCCAGTACAACGCTTACCTATGTTCACAGTACTGGAAAAAAAACTGTGTGTATTATAGAGAAATTCAGCAAGCTTGTGTCTCAAAGGCAGGCAGTACCTGACTTTTTCACATAGTAGGGTCAAAGCTGCAGAACTTAACTGTGTTACATAATTTATAGATTTGAAAAGAAATTACATAGCAGACATTACCTTCATTAGCTCCTTTTTGGTTACATCTTTTATGAATACAAGTAACATTTTTTGAAATAAATAAAACAGTTATGTTAAATGACCGGTTATTTAGTTAAAGAACCTGGTGATATTTCATAAGTACAGAAACTATTACTTCCAGAAGAATGATAACTTCTTAATATTCTTCTTATCTACTTTTTGCACAATTAATTGAGCCATTGTAATTCATAAAAAATAAAATACAGTATCTACATTTATTAGATTATCTTTTCTATGTTTTGTATATTTTTAGCAGAAATTTGAGCCATATTTGAGACACTTTTAGTCTTCTCAAAAACACAAGTTTATCAATAATTTGTGAATTATTGTATGAATTAAGGTAGCATTTTGACTTGTAAGGTAGATTATTTAGGTAATATTATACTCATTAAATTCATGAAATTATAAATTCTCAAGGGGTAATTTGAGCCTGATAATTTTTTCTTTTCTACGAACAATGACATATCTCTTTATCATAGCATACTTCATCGAATCCTTTGTTTACATCATTGATATTTCCTTCCTCCTTTTTCAGTTTAGAAGTTTGTGCTTTTCCCTTAGTCTTGAGTGCCATTGCCTCTGATTGGTTCAGTTTATAATACTCTCACCACTTTATTAGCAGTTTAAATAGTCTCAGCTTGGTCCTCTGATACTACTTTGGTCATACTGCACGATGAACACTTACCGAATTGTAATGAAGTTAGTCTAATGACACTGGAAACAACTCAGATGTCCCTCAACTCAAGAATGGATAAATAAACTGTAGTACATGTATACAATGAAGTATTGCTGAGCTTTAGGGAAATGGAATCATGAAATTTCAAGAATTTGGAACACATGGAAGTAGAAAAAAATTCTTGAGCAAGGCAACTGATACCGGGAACGACAAACAGTGTATGCGCTCACTTACAGTGGATATTAGCTGTTAAGTAAAGCATAATCACACTGCTATCCACAGATCGATAGAAGTTATATGAAGGGAACAATGTAAGAGGGAATTCATAGGTCTCCCTGGGAAAGGGGAATAGAATAGATTTTTTAATTGATTTTTATCGAGCTCTACATTCTTCTCCTCCCCTCCCCTTCAGCCCTCTCCCAAGGTCCCCATGCTCCCAATTTACTCAGGAGATCTTGTCTTTTTTATTTCCCAAGTAGATTAGATCTATGTATGTCTCTCTTAGGGTCCTCGCTATTGTCTAGGTTCTCTGGGATTGTGATTTGTGAGCTGGGTTTCTTTGCTTTATGTTAAAAAACCACTTATGAGTGAGTGCATGTGATAATTGTCTTTCTGAGTCTGTGTTACCTCACTCAAAATGATATTTTCTAGCTTCATCCATTTGCCTGCAAAATTCAAGATGTCACTTTGCTGTTGTTGTTGTTTAGTACTCCACTGTGCAAATGTACCACATTTTCCAAACACTGATGACAACTTATGCTGGAGAGGTTGTGGGGCAAAGGGAACATTCCTGCATTGCTGGTGGGAATGGAAGCTGGTACAACCCCTTTGGATGTCAGTGTGGTGATTTCTCAGAACATTAGGAAACAACCTTCCTCAATACCCAGTAATACCACTTTTGGGTATATATCCAAAGGATGCTCAATTGTGCCACAAGGACATGTGCTTAACTATGTTTATAGCAACATTGTTTGTCATAGCCAGATCCTGGGAACAACCTAAATGCCCCTCAATCGAAGAATGTATAGAATAGATTTTGTGAGTGGATTTGGGTCAGCTGGAGATAGGAACAAAAGATGTCAGATGGTAAAGTGAGGGACTGAAAGAGACTATGTGTAGAGATGATTGAAACAGGTAAGCATTTAAGGGACAATATAAAAACCCAGTGCAGCAGAAACGTCTCTGTATGTATGAGGGTGACCCTAGTGAGGACTATATGGAGCCTGAACCAACCATCTTCTAGGCTAGGCTAGGCTCCCAGCTGTGGGATTGGGATACCAATCAAGCCACAATATTTTTTGACTCACAACCTGCCCTGCCTGCAAAATATGCTGGAGCAATGGTAACTCAGAGCTTGTGGGAGTGCCCGGCTTATGACTGGTTTAACTTGAGACCCATATCAGGACAGGGGCCCATGCCAAACATTGCTTAGATGACCAAGATCAAGAAACGGAATGGCTCAGAGACCTCTAGGAGAACCAAACAGGACTAATGAAACAAACGAGCAAATGAATTCAATGAAATGGCTCATAATGACATTCTGCTCTATTCATTGGATAAGCGCCTACCCCAATTACCATCCAGTAGCTGCTGGAAACAATTACAGAGGCCCATACTCAATCATTAGTGATAACTTCGTGAACTCCAGAGAAGAGAGGAAGGAAGGATTATAAGTACCAGAGTAGTCTAGGGTACCAGGAGAACACAGCCTACAGAATCAAATAAGCAGGACCTTTGGGGCTCACAGAGACTAAAGTGGCACCAGGAAGCCTACATGGTTCTGCATATATACCTCTGCATACATGCTGTGGTTCTTTAGCTTGGGGCTTTTGTTGGACTCCTAACAATGGGAGCGTGGAGGGTGTCTCTGACTCTTTTTATTCCACATGGGACCTGTATTCTCCTACTGGATTGCTTCATCAACATCTGATATGAGGGTTTATGCCTAGTCTCATTGCATCTTGTTATGCAGAGTTCCATTGATATGCCTGGGAGGCCCACTCTTTTCTGAAGGGAATTGGAGGAGTGGTGGGGATCTGGAGGAGAGGGGAGATGGGGTGATTAGGAGGAGTGAATGGAGTGAAGGCTGCAATTGGGATGCATTGTATGAGAGAAGAAAAATGAATAAAATAAAATTAAAAATAAATGATTGTTCATGTATAGCCACTGGACAGAAATGGACCAGCTAAACCATTCACATATTCAATGTTAACTATATACTTAAAAGATAATTTGACAGAATATTTTAAACTGTAGAGGTCACACATCAAATGAGAATTGTTTTTCTGAATTATTTAATATTATTTTTGTTGAAGTTCAAGTAATGTTGCATAATTTAGACAGTACAAATAAAAAAAGGGTTTATTTGTCATTTCCTAACCAGAACAAAATATGGTTAATATTGGCAGATGGCTTATTGTACACAGGTCTGAAGTTATTTGGTATTAATATTATTTCTATTGTTAAGATACAAATGCAGGTGTGCAAGAAATAAAATTATTATTTTTATTCTCCAGTTCAATAATTTTCTTTCTATTTTTTATTTTATTGGTTTTTGCTTGTTTGTTTGTTTGTTTGTTTGTTTTAAATGGGGTTTCTCAGTGTTCCTTTGGATCCTATCCTGGAACTCACTCTGCAGACCAGGATAACCTCGAAATCACAGAGATGTGCCTGCCTCTGCCTCTGGAGTGCTGGATTTAAAACTTGGGTCACCAGTGCCTGACCCATTAGTTTACTCTAGTTTGTAAATCAAGAAGAACTAAACAAAGGTAAGGCTGAGGTTCTCTGAAGTACAATTGAACTGTTTTTGTTGTTGTTGTTTTAAACAAGTGCAAAGAATCTTATGATTGCCTACAGAAATCCTTTATTTAAGCGTCCTATAAGTTATATACCTATGTGTTAGATGTTCGCTTCCTATTTTTAAGCTTAATTGTTTTCTGCAATATTGGCACTTATAGAAACAACACAAATAATATTTGATTCATATATGTAAGTCAACGGCAATTATGAGCACTTTGCGCCATAACTGATTTTGTGTATATTTCCTATGAAAGTGATGTCTTTATGACGTAGATGCACAGAATTTTTTCGAGTTCAAAATGTGCAATGTTGTGGCTAATTGAAGCTCAATAACCTGTTAAATGACAGTTGTGTGGGAGACTATAATGATCCCAGCCAGGGTCTTAGATTCCTACAGTTCCTTCCATATGTCCCTGATTCCCTACACTGATGGGGTCTTTATGGAGAAGAATTATCTTAAAATAATAGTGCTCCAGAAGCACCTGTACAATAGTATTTAATTATTGAGGCAAAATTAAATTTTAAATTGTTAACAAACTCATACGATTTTGTATAGCTTTTTAATACTCACTTTATTATGAAATTTCTCAAATATTTCAGAATTATTCCTCATTTTGTCCTTGTCATTCTCACTGTTAACAAGATAAGTCACTATAAGTTAAACCAGCATCACTCTATGCAAAAGAGTTTTCAGGCATTAATACTGTGGATTTGGTGTGAAGAGACGACATGTTAGACAGTTGCAAGTGACAGCAGCATTTCACAGTGTTTGTCTTCTCCTAGCTGACTGCCAGGCTAAGGTCCTATTTTCCAGTGACTGGAGGATATTTCAGCTCTGTGTAGGCCTCTTACAAGATGCTAATTTTCCTAGGGTCTAAAGAAGAGAACATCTGCTGATAGAAATACTCTTTCTGGAAACACAGCAAGAAAACTTTTCCTCTCCTTTTGTCTGATAACATTATTGCAATGCCCTGCTGCATATTAATGAGCCTTGGGATGCATGCCTCTTTGAATCTGAATGGTCAGAAATAAAATGGAGCAATATTGAGTTATAAAACAGAATCAACCATATTTGCCAAATACGTTCTTCACCAAATGAAAACATACACATATGGTATAAAAGCAAAATGAAGGAGACATTTCAAAGGGAAGTTGTTGTTTATGATCTTTCTTCCCTAGCAACATGAAAGCTAATGTAGTATTCATGGTCAAATTTAACTTCTGAGACCGTCTGTTCTATCGGAGATGTCATGGAAATAAAAGCTGTTTTGAAATGAGAAGAGCAAAAAAAAATTTATTCAGGGAACACCTCCCAGCTGCATGAGAAGTTACTGTGTAATCATCTTTCATTATGCATGCTGTATGGGGGATAGAGAATGATTATCATAAAACCTGATTCTGAATTTGTACATCCACAAGGACTTCAGTTGCAGATTCCAGTGGAATCCTGTGATATGTTTTGCAAAGTCATTCAGTGTTAAAGTAGATCATTCCAATACTCCGTAGGGATCCCTCAAGATAGAATAAATCCTTAACTTTACAGAATATCAGTAATTAAGTGATGTATGACCAAGACAAGTCAGGAATATTCAGTTTTCATATGTATTGCATATGTCTCTTTTCACATATCTGGTTCTGCAAAATGCTCTGTAGTATGTACATAATATCTTTTCCAAGCAGCTATGTAGGATCTCTTTCCTCTTCTGCCCTAAACTGAGCTTTGTGACCAGGTGTAGTGGTGCTTTTCATGGTACTCTATGACTGTGATATTATGGCTAGAATGCGAAGTTAGATGATAAAATATGTACTAAGCAGGAATGTGGTGTCGGCAAAATTTTGTTCATCATTATAGCCAAACTGTTTAATAATACAGCTGACTATTTATACCTACTTTATCTCAGAGATAAACGAGATTAGTTAATGAGGACTGATTTCATGCAATGATACGTGGATGAGTGTTTGCCCACCATTAGTACTTAAGTTCCACTTCCAGCCCAGTCAAAAGAAATGATCCCTTTTCATACTTAAACCTTCTTGTGATATTAATGCAGATATATTTTCATCACTTATGATATTTTTATTCTAATAACATGTGTAATAGTCTGGTTTATAATTCTTTCAATGCAATTAGAAGAGGCTGTGGGGTTTTATTACTTGTATTTCTTTTTTTCTCTTCAATGTCTCATGTTTTAGTCTTATTCATTTCCTTCTCCTAGAGCAAACTGCATTTATATTCTCCTAAATCCTCCCATTGAATATCAGCAATGGTGATTCCCTATTGCTATTAGCTTTTGTTATTGTTATTATTTGTTGTTGATATTGATTTCTAATTAAAATGTATAATTTCTCTTTGAGGTGGAATGTTAGACACTGGCATAAATTAAATCTTATCAAGTTTATAAGATATATTATTTGTAAAAATATAAGACGTGGTTTTTATTGAGAATTTCCTACGAGCATTTGATGGGTTTTGATCAAATTCACTCACTAATTCCCCTCTCTGGACATTTCTTTTCTAACATCATGTGCTAGTTTTGTTAATGGAGTACACTTAGCACAGCTGTTAAGTGTCCATGGGTATAAGGTATCTATTGTAGTAGAGGTAGCCTCTCAGTGAAATGTCTCTGAATAAATCTATGTTATCCCTCTTCAGTCAGACATCAAGCCAATAGTATCTCAATTAGTGGTAGGGCTTCATGGGTCCATACCTCATCCATGCTGGAGGTTTTGTGCAGCATTTAATCATAGCCTCTGTAATTTCATTTGTGTATCATCTGTCCATGATGCCCTGGCTAAAACTCTTCTTTTCAGATACCCAATAACTCTGGTTCTTACCTTCCTGACCTGGCTTCCATAATTGGACATTTTAGTATACTGCCTAAATTCTTATCATTGTACCCATAGATTAGTACATCTCTCAATCCTCACCAGAAAAGCATTTTTTGTAGTAGGTGGTATTTAGCGCAGAGATACACAACTGATCAATGGTCAGAGAACTAGGGATTTTGGATGTTCAGCACCAAATGAGATAACTATACAATAACCCCTCAGGGGTTACTACTGAGAGTGACCCATTGTTCACTGGTGCTTCCTTATAATCAGATCTCATTGACTGGACATTCTTTCAGGGATGTGAACTGAATTTTCATCTGCATTCTCCATAAAACTAGCTAGCTATTTCTGTTTAAAAAGAACATGTTACTAGAGTCAAAAATGATATTATATATTTCTATTGCTTCTTCACTGTATTCACTGACTTTAAATGTAATTCATAAAGAATATCTTCAAGAAGTGTGAAAATGATTCTTCTCTTATTTTCTTTAAATCAGTAGGGTGAGACAAAGACAAGGTAAGTGGCTGGCTGCTGTTAATTTATCTTCTGAGGTAGAGATAACAACATTCTTTTTATTCACCCCCTCGACATACTATTTGCACTTAAACATTAGTACAAAGTATCTGAGTGTTTAGACAAATGATGGCTTTTAGTACAATAGAAGTACAATTCACACGAAAAGAATTAATAATGTTCAAGTGATATATATTTTAGTCAGAAGTAACAATGCAATATAGATTGTATGTAAATCTAGAATGGCTTGGAGAACAGAAAACATTGTTATAATTTTTAATCTGACATACAAAAACTGAGTAGGACTTAGTTCACAAAACAGATTCAGGGGAGATAGAAGGCACTTGTCAGTGTCTATAAGATGACATCTTCATAACAGAAAAGCCACATTTCTCATTTCATAAACTGAAACTAGGATAGTGTCCTGAGGATAGATACAATGAAAAAAGGCTCTCTCTCTGTTCCTATTTCCTTTTCTCTTTCTATCTCTTTCTCTATTTCACTCCATCTCTCCCTTCTTCCATGCATGATTTTTCCCTTAATCAAGTTCTTTCCCAGCTGATTTTCTCAAGTATTTTTAGGCTATGTCACTTATATGAGTATTTTAAAAACTAAGTTTATTTTCACAAACAGTATAAGTATATATTTTGAAGAAATCATTGATAAAATGTTATCTATTAAAAGTCAAAACACATCTTTCACTCTAACATCCACTAAGAATCACAGTTGGGTTTCAATGTGTGCATGTTTAGACAACTTTTAAAAAGTAGAATGGACACATTACAGGAAAACTATCAATAGAATTAATATTCTTTCAAAGATGTTTATTTAGTGGTAATCATGGCATTCTGTTTTCCTCTATAAACTTCTTATCTATTACACAATCGCCATTAATATAGTAAAAAAGGGGGCAGGTTTGACACATTAAATGTTCTAAGATTTAATTTATATTGTTGCATTACTATGAATAAAACTCATTTAATAAAAGTGACTAACAATAATTAGAAGCTTACAAGTACAAAAAATTAATCTTTGACATACTTTCTTGTAGAGTCAACAGATGACAAAAAATTACAAACATTATACGAATAGACAAACACAAGTGTGAATGTTACAAGCAAGTGTTTTCAAATGAGTAAAAGTAATATGATAAAAATCCACAACTCAAAATGTTATAAAGTTTATTTGGCATCTTGAACATTAACACAAATAAATATGATAAAAAATTCAGAAGAAAACCAGAAGCGCACAAGACACTTAGAGTTAATTTGTTGATAGATAAACAGCCTATATAAAATTATAAGGAAATTCATGAACCTCTGAAGATTAAGCCATGAATGTCCTGAGAAAGCAATTTACAGTATGACTGAATTTCCAGTAAATTTTTTAAGCTCAAAAGTAAATACAATATTATTAAAATTGTTTGGCCTTGAAATTCCCAGTCTGCACCAGAAGAACCATTGGAGGGGTGAGTGTGTTCCTGACCTGTAGCAAAAGCCATGGAAAAGGGAGCACAGACATTCCTCAACCACCTAATCTTTCTGGTCATTCTGCAGGGACTTCTCTCCCTGGCTACCGCCTCTTTCTATCCCATCCTAGCCTGCACCCTGGCACCCCTCCCCTTCTTTGGGTCCATTAGATCCCCCAGCTCAGCCTGTTTTGGTGCTGGGAAGGGGTGGTGAGTGCAACTGGGCAGGAGTTCCTTTGTTTCACTAAGCCTGCATGCAGCAAGCTAAGCCCTTTGTCTGCAAGGTCCTGGCAAGCAAGGGGCCCTGATCCTGTACCAGAAGTTCCATCAGAGAGCCTTTGAAGGAAGAGATGGGTAGGCACCAATGCAAGAATTCCTCCAAAAATCTGAAAAGTAACATGATAACACCAGAACCCAGTGAACATACAACAGGAAGACTTAAACAACCTAATCCAGAAGAAGTAGAAAATTTGACATATGAAAGCAATAGAGTCCTTTAAACAAGATGTGAAAAGCTCCCTTAAAGAAATGGAAGAGAGGGGCTGCAGAGATAGTTCAGTAGTTAAGAGCATTGTTTGCTCTTCCAAAGGTCCTGATTTCAATTCACAGCAACCACATGATGGCTCACAACCAACTGTAATGAGGTATGGGGCCCTCTTATGGCCCACAGATGTACACACAGATAGAATATTGTATACATAATAAATAAATACATATTTTAAAAAAAGAAAAAAAAGAAATGGATGAGAAGAATAACAAAAAGTCTGAAGAAATGAGTAAATCCGTAAAAGATACC
>LOEQ01004336.1:61991-75536 GCA_001685075.1 Bramus lutescens | reverse complement strand
CAAACTTGTGTAACCACTTTGGAAATCAGTGTGGCGGTTTCTCAGGAAACTGGGGGTTAACCTACCCCAGGATCCAGCAATACCACTCCTGGGACTATACCCAAGAGAAGCTCTATCATACCACAAAAGCATTTGTTCAACTATGTTCATAGCAGCATTATTTATAATAGCCAGAACCTGGAAAAAACCTAGATGCCCCTCAATGGAAGAATGGATAAAGAAAATGTGGCACATTTCACATTAGAGTACTACTCAGTGGCAAAAAAAAAAAGCTTGAAATTTGCAGGCAAATAAATAGAACTATAAAAAGCATCCCGAGTTAGGTAATCAAGACCCAGAAAGATGAACATGGTATGTTATTTTTGTTTTATTTATTTATCCAGGAACCCTGAACTTTAATTATTTGGAATGTGATACAGTGACCCTTTGGTGACCCCATCCTGTTCCTGAGCTCTACTCTTGCTCATCTCTACTCAGATTTATTTGATAAAAACAAATGACTTATACAGGAAAAATACTATATATAATGTAATGTTCTATTATGTATATACATGGTGAATAACATTCTGTAGGCATATCCCCATATTTAATTAAATCTCTTTCTTTTGATAAAATATTTCCAAATCAGCTCTTTAGCTTTTGAAATGTGCAGTGCCTGTGGTAGTTGCTGATCCTCTGTGCAATAGAACAGGAGCAAATATTGACCCTGCATCTTAGAGTCTACCCGTCTCCCTTCAGCGCACTTGTATCCCCTCCTGCTTCCAAAACATCATGTTATACCTTCAAATTCCAGGACACTCGGCATTTCCTATGATCCACTTAGGAGTAAGAAAGTGAAACACAATCTGCCTTTCTGGTTTTATGAAAGTACACTTTAACTCGGTACCTCTTGTTTCAAGCGACTGGAGTCCATTCATTTCTGTGGCTAAGCAGTATTCTGTGTATATTCACTAGTTTTTCCTCACTTGATCATCAGAAATTGGTCTTTTAGATGATTTCAATTCCATGAGTCCTTTGGATGGTGTTGCATTTGGTGGTAGGGCAAATGTTTCACAATGTACTGACTTCCTTGGGTATATATCCAGCTGTGAAATTGCCGGGTAATATAGTACCTACACTTCTCATTTTTGAGGAACCTCCTCATGGTTGTCTGTAATGAGGGTACTAATTTATTTTCTCTCTGGTTGTATGTCTGAGTGCCCACAGCCCCATTTCCTCAGCCGCACGTTTTCAAATGTTCATATCCTTCTTTTTCTTTCCTTTTCATTATTATTTTGTGTGTATGCAACATCTCGCTATAGCCACTACAGCCTCACACAGTTGATCTTCTCTCTCAGCCTCTTAATCGCTGGGATGGCAGGTGTGCTACACCACTTGCACTTGCCTAAAATTGTTTGATAATGGCTTTTTATGTTCATTTTTGGGAGGACGTGATAGCTCTTGGTCATTACTTGAGTCTTATTTATGATTAGTAACACTGAAACTTATTTCATGTACCTGCTATATCTTTGAGTGTCAGCCCTTAATAATAAACAATAATTAATAAAAAAAGTAGGCCACGAATTTGAAAGAGAACACAGGGGTATATGACATGGCTTGGAAGGAGGAGGTGAAGGGGGAATAATGGAACTATATTGTTGTTTCAAAAATAGAAACTAATTTTAAATAGTTTTAAAAGACAATATCAATAAAATAAAAAAATAAATTTCTGTGTGGCTACATGGTGATTTAAGACTTTTTTCAATTTTTTTTTTAAATTTATCATTTGGAATGTCTTTCTTCCGTGTATATAAAAAAGCCTCTTGTCAGGGAATCACCTGCATATTTATTCCCATATTGATTAAGTTGTCTTTTTATTTTTGTAATCATCCCATTTTCCATGCAGGTCACTGTTTTTTAGCTTGATGGAATACTATATAGGATTATTTTTGCTTTGGGTTCCTCTGCTTTTGATTTCTTGTTCTTCCGCAAAATCCGATATATTGAGACTTTGCCTCACAATGTCAGGTAACATTGAAGATTTTAGTCCATTTTTACTATTCCTTGTAACAGATGCAGAAAAGTAAACTAGGTTGATTCCCTTCAAGAAAATACTCATTTTTATCAGCAATTTATCTGAAACGTTTAATATACCTTTAGCTATTGTCCTTAGCAAATTTTGGAATAATTTGGCAATAGATATATGGCTTCCATTATACTTCCCCTATGCTCTTTCACCATGGAAACATCTTGTTTTTATGTGAGTGGCATGCGCTTTGGACTAAATGGCTTCAATTATACTTTAAGATCAGGCGTCATAACACACCTTTTATCTATTTTTGTGTGATTGTTTTGAGTATTTTCTTGCTTTAGTTTTGTTGTTCCGTATGTGTGTTTTCTGCGCATTCTGGGAATTTTTCTAGTTCTGTGAAGATGGGCATTGGCTTGCCATTGGTAAATGGTGTTGTACCTACAGACTGCTTTGTATTGTATGACAATTTAATAATGTTGTATCTTCTACTCTACAAATATAAGATATATTTCCACCTATACAGTTCACTTGCTTTCATTAAAATTGCAGTTTTCATTGTTGGACTTTTCAGTACCACTGAAGGATCTAGTCCTTGTGACTTATTTTTTATGCCAATTATCAATTTAATTTTTTATATAATTTATTGAAAGAACTTTGCTAACCATTGTTTTATTGTTTATTTTTTAGTTTTACTCGATCAAATATGCTCAATTTTTCCATTTGGTTTAATAGTTTTCTAGTGGAATCATGGGGAAATATATTACAAATATTTATATTATCACTGCTATAAGATGAATATGTTTGCATGTTTATATCTATATATCATATATATTTACATCTACTGTCTTAAACAAATATAATGTGATATTCTCTATTTAGTTTGGATTGCTTTCTTCCTTTTATATGTTTTCTCAATGAACAACTAGAACTCTGATGAACTTAAGTGTTGAATATGACCACACCTTGTTTTCTTCTAGGAGTCAAGAAGTATACAAACTTTTGATACTTGTCTGTTGACTGTGATACTAACATTTGAGTTATTATATAGGACATTTATTATGTTGATTGCTTCCTTTTATATGTCACTTGGTTAGTATTTTTGTGATTAAACAGATTTAACTTCAATCAAATGTGTTTTGAACACCCACTGATGCACAATGCTTTGTTCCTTTCATATTCTTGGTGCAAAGCATTCAATTTCTTGATATGTTGATGTTTATACATCTTTGTATGCCTAGAAATAATGTTAATTCAACATAGTGAATAACATTTTGAGACGCTGTTGGGCTTGGTTGCCTGGAATTTTACTAAGGAGTTTGTATTTCCCATTATCTATATAGACATGAGCTTGTAAGTAGTTGTCCCATTCATTGTTTATGTATTTCATCTTGATATCAGAAAAATTATGACCTTGTAGAATATATTTGGTCATGGATACAGTTTTATAATTCTTCTTAGTCAAGCATCTGGATGCTAATTACTATATAAAAATATTTTAATATCATTAAAAAGCTGTTTAGTCACGAACCTTCCTGAGTCTATTAGTGGCAACTGTCATCTTTTACTCAAAACATATTAAATGTAATTATTCACAAGGACCCCTCCTTCAGAATACTTCCACATTTTATTACCATCAAGCTGCCATTCTATCCAGTTAAGATTATTACAATGATATTTTAATAGATCTCTGTGTTAATTTTTGGTGTTCTCTGCCTTCCTCACAATACTTCTGGCTCTCCTTCAACAGGCTAAGCACTCATGAGTTTTACATCTGCTTTGGCATTTTGGTTAAGCATGAAACACCAAAAATAAAATCATTTTTAGTGATTTATTATTTACATTCATTTTATGAACTGTAATCAACATGATTTTAACATATAGAGATGAGGAACTCATTTTATCATATATACAAGCTTTATAACTTCATTGTCATGCATCATTACAATATAATATATTAATACCAAAGATTAATCTGCATCTGTTAGCCGTAATTCATTATCCTTTTCTCTACCTGCAACAGTTGCTGCCCACTATTAATTCATTTATTTCCTTGATAGATTAATTCATTATCTGTATTACACTTTAGTGAATTCATATAACATAGCCATGTATTTTGGCTTCCATTATTAGGCATAATGATGACAAGATTTATTTATTATACTACATTTTATTCTTCTGCTAAATATTACTTTATGGTTTGGATTTTCCATGTATCCTTCATCCATTGATCATCAACAGACTTTAGAAATACCCCTACTTTTTACTTACCAGAAAAAAAAAAGCTCTGTGAATATTTGACTGGAAAATTTTGTGGACATATTTTGTTTTATTTTACATGAACACAGGAGTGAAATTTGTGTGTCAGTGGTCACTGTATGTCTATCCTCTGTAGAACTCCAAGGTTGCGTTTTATAATAGATGTAGAATTTTACACTTCCAAATGATATTCATACAAGGAACACTTGCAATACCATAATTTAAAGAGAAGTTCACTTAGCAAAGAAAATAAAAACAAAGCAAGCACTGTAAAGAAAGATTGATTAGAATTCTCCCAAAGCAGTTCAGCAGTACAATTTGTTATATTTGTATGCTTTAAAGAAGTTCCTCTAGATATTTACCTGTTGAAGAGTGTGACTACATCATCAGGTGGCACTGGTTCCCTCCAACAGTACATGAAATTATTATCTACAACAGATTTTTCAATATTATTTTGTTGGTATTCACCCACAGTGCCAGTAAATGCAACTGGCACATGCTAGAAATTCAGTGATATAGAATTAATAATAAAAATGTTAATAAAGTGAGGCAAAATAAATGAATATTTTCATCAATTGAATTCAATCATTTATTATGTTATTTAAATAAGGAAAAATAACGGTATCAGTCTGCTTCCATGTTAACATGTATATGTAAAGGATAATTTCAAAAGTGTCTAACAAAATATTCATACTTGTAGAATCAAATTTTCCAACAATAGTGTGATTATAATGTTTTAATAGAGGGGAAATATTAACATTCAAAATTGTTTTGCTTCTAGAGTATCAGTATAGTGCAATGGTGAAAACAAGCAAATTTTGCACACTATAGTTACATAATATCATGGTTTTAAGCATTCAGAGAAGTATACAGCATTTCACTGACATCCTCAACACTGATTTAATTTGGAAAGTGTTGACTTGGGAGCATGTGAGAATAATTTTGTAGCAGTGTTTACAGCAAATGAATGCACTGGCCACCAATATTCATAGTAGGCCTCCCAGCAAGCAAGTCGAATATGACTAAAACCATAAGAGTATCTGCTATATCTGAGAACTGGACCTCTACTCGTGGACTAGACTAACAGCACTCTGGGTGTGAAGGAAAGTCATCACCTGGCTCTAATAAAGAATCTGAAGAAAACATTTTGTTGGTAATAATGCTATTGAGTCATATCTTTAAGTCATTTGTAACCAAAATGAGTTAATATTTTATGTTTGTTCAGTTGCCATGTTAGCTGTCAGAGACAAAAAAAGGAAGAAAGTTTTTTCCTGGCTTGCAAATCAAAGTTGAAGCAGCTGTTGCCTTCCCCGGCATGTGGGAATCCACCAGCTTGTCCTTTAACTGTTAACAAGGCTGAACACTTTGAAACACACTTCTCTCGCCACCCAACCTGTAAATGAAATACATCATCAATGATCACACTGTACTGTGATTCTGCCACAGGTGCAAGCCACACATAAAGGAGCTGCAATGTGGAGAGCTGGAACACTGTGTTCATCTTTTACTGTTAGCGCCTGGAATTCCACAGTATGAATGGACCTGCACTGTTGAAAATGTAAATCCTTTCCCCATGGCTGGAACAGTGAGATGACTATAGGACAGGAAAGAGAATAATGCAAACAGCAATAGTGCTTTGAGTGCACAGGCTTATTCATAGTTTGTGTTTTGCTTAGATAATTATACATCTATTTAGAATAGTCGCACACACACACCACATATGTTGTGTGGTGTGTGTGTGTGTGTTTGTGTCTGTATGTGTGTATATATAAACTAAATAGTATGTGTGTGCCCCCCAAAATAATCTATCGTCTACATCGAAAATGTTTTAGACATGCTATCCTGAGATTCAGGAGCATGTCTGTGACTATTTCAATATCTTCAATTTCCATGTGCTACAACTCATCAGGAGGTCCCAATTCATCACCAATAATCTACAATCCCTTTGCTTGATACCATGCAATATGGCCCAAACAGATGTCTTAGATTTGACAGTTTACATTCTTTGACAAACAAAACAGCAAATTTCCCGGCTGCCTTTTTCCTCCTGAAAAAGAAAAACAATTCCTGCCACACATATTCTAGGCCAAAGTAAGGAAGAAAAAAAAAAAGATACTTCTTAAAGAACAGCAATATTAATTAAAAAAAACTATCTAAAATAGCTGCATAAAAGTGAAGGGTAAATTATTTTGTAAAGCACTAGAATAGGAACTAAATAGTTTCATTCATCATGTACTCTGAAAAGTCTGAACTCTGAAACCATCGTAAGTTAGCTTTTCTAGGAATAAATAGCACCCTGGGTTGCTACAAACAAACAAAGAATTTGAAGACTTGTGTCAGAGCTGACTAGTCTCATGAACCGAGAGTGAAAGAAATGTCAGAAATGTATTACTTTGGTCACAACTTTGTGTAATTAAGATTCAGTATGAGAACTACAGAATAATAATATACTTTGTAGAACTGTCCCTCTGAAAACCAAGAAAAGAGGGAGTTATTCACTAGTTCCTATAATTCATCTTTTAAGTAGTTCTTATGAGGATGCTACTGTCTCTAAACTTCCTGAATCCCGTGAGACTCCCATATACCAGCATTACAGACACACAGAGACTAGAAGGAAAGATGACTGACAGCTTCTAGAGAGATGCCATCAGCATGAGAAAATCCACTTGTAACTGTGAGCTGCAGTATTGTTCTGCATGATGATATCATAAGGCCAAAGTCCAAGATTAAAGGCAGTGCACAGCAAACATACATAAACTACAGAAATATATGAATGCATATGCAAATGGGAGAGCTGAAGAAAAATTATTAAAGTTTTATTAGAAACCAAGTATTAATGATGTTATGTAAAAAATATCTTAATTTTATTAGGCTGCAGCTAGAAAAGTACATACTGGAAGGTTGAAAATAACACACATATATTTTTTCACACTTCCAAGTGGTTAAATTAATGATGATGATGATGACATTCATAATGATAATAAACTAGTAGTGATAGCAATTGTGATGATGATGATAGTATCTAAGGGCCACGAGCTCTCCAGATTTTCAAGAGGATTTCTTTAACAGTCTCTAGCATATTTTGTCTTTTGGTCTTGCAGCTTCAGTCCTGTTTTAAACTCTCTGCAAGTTCTAGAGTCCTGTGAGCATCTCTCTGTGCAGCTCTCTTCTCCTCAGGACTCTCTTGATATGGACAAAGGGCATCTATGCTGAAGGACTCTTTCCAGCCCAAACAATATCTGCAATAGCCTACTTCCTAATAAGTTTTCATTCTAAAGAAAAGAAGTACAGGACATAATTTTGTAGGGGGTGGGGGTGGGTGCGCATGTGTGTACATGCCTGAGCGTGCATGTAGAGTTGAAGGTCAATCTACAAGGGTAAATCTGTAAGGAGTATATAAAAGGTATCATTTGTAAATCTGTACTATTTTTCTGAAAGTTTTAAAACAAAAATTAATTAAATCCATTGCAAGTTGTCTCATTCTTATATATTCTTTTTGCATGTGTATAAATACTATAAGAACCAGATATATTTGGCCTTCATCCAGAGTGTTGCTTTCTGAAATATCAGTGATTCATGAACAAATTTAGTTCTACATCAGTACCTAGGAAAATTTAGAAATCTGCAACTCATAAGTTTTATTTTTAGGATCTCTCTGACCATGGGATGATTCCTCGCAACATTCTTTCCTTGTCTCTTGTTATATGAATTATCCTTTTTCCCCCTCAACTTATTCACATTCTTAGGCACTTATTGTTATTCAGCCAGAAGCAAGGCATTTTATCCTGTTCTCTGTTCTGACACTGATGTAACCACATTCAATTGAGTTTTATTTTTTGTAACACTAACCCTGGTGCTTAAGAGATAGCAGTAGTAGCAGAGTGTCCATGCAGTACACCCAAGTTAGAGCCTGAGTAGTGAAGTGGGTAGGTCACAGTAGCTCGGAACACCATTTGCAAAGGAATCAAAACCCGTTTGTGCCTGAATAATCATAAATATACACATAAGCATATTCAGAACTAAGAATAATATAACAAATATTTAAAAATGCAAACCAAGTGATGAGAGTTGTTGTGAAATACTATTTATGTACATTGTGGAAATGTGTCACTCTGGTTGGTTTAATGCTTGGTGGAAGGGCTGCTTGTTCTTCCTCTCTGCTCAGCCATGAAGTAACCACCCAGAAAACCATATTCTCTACAATACTGTTTGGTCAATAGCTTAAGCATATTTCTGGCTAAACTCATATTCTAAAGTAAACCATCTCTATTATTCTGTATATCGCCACATGGCTGTGGCTTACCAGCTAAAGGTCCCAGCGTCTGTCTCAGGTGGCAGAACCATGGCTTCTCTCTGACTCCGCCTTCTTCCTTCCATGCTATAGGCCAAGCTGGTTTTCTTTTTCATTGATAAATAAAATCAGCACATAGACAGAAGGACCTCCCACACCAGTTTCATAAAAAGCTAATTGTCCAATAGCTAGGCAGGATTTCCAGGCACAAAAGACCCTGGGAGAAGAAGGCAGAGTTGCCAGCGAGATGGAGAGGAAGTAGTATAGGCAGTAGAGTCAAGACAGCTAAGCCATATAGAAGAATGTAGATTAAAAGATACAAGTTTATTAAAGTTATAAGAGCTAGTTAGAAAAAATTTCCTCTTTAAGGGCCTCTATTATCTTTATAAAAATAGTTTTATAAAGTTTCTCCTGCTTCATTGAGATCTTCAGGTGTTGTGGATATAGAACCACTAGTTTCCAGTGGTGTGATATTGCTCTTTATGTTGTTGAATTTGTCCTAAAACCGCCTTCTGCCCATCTCTTCCTCCAGTACTTGCAGGCGGGGCCAGAGCTTCAGGAGGACCCTCTTCCCCAATTGTTGTCGGTCTTGACTGTGGCTTAGGTGATCACTCTTCCTCCAGGGGCAGGCATGCCCATGCCTCTTTTGGATGCTGATAATCATATGAAGCTCCTCCAGGTGTAGGTAGGGCCATGACTCTGGTGTTCACAGATGCCATTTGGGGTGGTTGGGGGTGTAGGGAAACTGTTGCCAGCTGTCTGGCGCTCAGGTGAATGGGAGTGGGACACAGGATGTGCCTCTGGAACTATGGTCTAGAGAATAGGGCCCTCTAGGTGGGGACCCAGATCCTCACCTCTTTCTCTAATTTTAAGAGGGCCTAAATCAGTATGCTAGGAACAAGTCCAAGACGAAAAAGAACCTAAAATATCCAGAGGGCTCCCCAGCAGAATTTGAAGAGTCTAAGTGACCAAATTTGACCTGAAGCATTTTGATGTGATCCTTGCTTCTAAAACGTGAGGCCAGAGCAAGAAGGTTGGGAATACACTGAGGGGCCCAGAAAGCATGAAAATCTGTGGGCAGGTGATTTTCAGAACACAACCATACAGTTATGAGAATAAGGCAATAAAAGTTAAGATATGAGTCTTCTTTGGATCGTGAAGATATTTGAGTGCATACAGAATAATACTAAAACACATTATAGGCCTTTCTAGGGCTTAATTGCAGTTAGTAGCTCATGAACCCAGTGGTTCACATGACATGAACTAATTGTCATTAAAAAGAGCATTGAAAGAACAAGTTCTGAATCCCAATGAGACAGAAGGATAAATAACTACATTCAAGTGCGTACATTGGTTGAAAGATACTTCACAATGTAGACATGATAGCATCAGAGGGAACAGAAGAATAGTTTTCATGTGTCCTTTAGAGAACTCTAGTTTTCCTAAATTACGTATTTATTTTGCTTACAACGGAGTTCGGATTTAACAGTGCTTAGATTATAGTAGTTAAATGAATAGTGTAAAAAGTTGTAGCATTTGATACTAAATTAATAATACTAAATAATGGGTTGCAAGCGAACATGAAAAACAAGTGAGCATGAAGTGAAGGAGATTAGGGAGGACAGCTGGATGTGAGAAATGCTGGAGGTAAAGTGGGGATGAAGCTTGATCAAATAAATTCTATTAAATTCTCAGACATTAATGAAATATTATATTATTAGAAATATGCATATGACAGACTCAATACAACCAACTACATTTAAAATTTCACTTCACAGTTATTTCTAAAGTACATTTTAATAAGTATACAATACAGAAAAATAAAATGATAATTGATAATAATTGTTATACCAAGACAATCTTTCATATGACCTTTAAACTTATTCTAATATTATTTATGCTCTTTACTTGCAGTATTAATAAACAATATTAATTAATTAATACCCAGTGTGAATAGATGAAATAATGAAGACTGTAAGTCCCTCACTATGGCCTTAGAGACTGAAAATTTAATGACAGGAAAACATTCACCTTAAACAAAATATTTATTAAAAGGCCTTATATATTTGTAAAGATTTTAAGAATGAACTAAATCACTGTGTAAAATCTATTTCTCCAGAAATAGGAACTGAAAGTGAGGTCTACTTTTTTTCTCCTCCTCTTTTTAACATTAAAATACACAAATGCTGTTTTTGCATCTTCTGTAAACGGGCAGTCAAATGTACTTCAAAGAACTTGGTCTCTTTGGCTTTGAAGTTGGGGACACTGAGAACAGCTGCTATGCAAACTGGATAAGCACCTTGGACCTGAGACAGAAGCTGGAAGAACACATCCCTGGGGGTCCTCTATTTACTGACTGCCCCACTGATTATCTTCCATACTGAAGACAGTTCATAAATAATTGATGCTCCTGCAAGGAGTTTGCTCTGTAGTTGTATCATAAGCGAAAATAGAATCAAAAATCAAATATTTGCACATCCACTAATGTGGAATACAATGCCCAGTAGAATATTAGATAGTTAATGAAATCTGTATTTTATAGATCCTTGCATAATGCATTCTTTAAGGTTTGTTTACATAGCCCAGAAACAATAACATCTAACTTTTGAGAATTATAATAGACTTCAATTCCTACATAAATAGAATTTTCACAATATATATGTGCCAAATCTCTAAAAGTTTATTTAAATTATACAATATGGGAATATTTAGAAAGATATATGAACTTTCCAAAAATTATGAAAAGAAAATTCTAGCATGTTACAAAGTGCTGATTTAAATAGAAATATTTATAGAAAGCAGTGCAAAGTAATGCAACCTTTTGATTAAATGTACTACATTTTTTTTTGAGACAGGGTTTCTTCATGTAACAGCTATAGCTGTCCTGGAAATAGCTCTTGTAGGACATGCTGACCTCAAATTCACAGAGATGCACCTGCCTCTGCCTCCAGAATGCTGAAATTAAAGGCATGCGCTACCACCACCTGACCAATTTATTATGCAGGTAATAACTCAGTTTTTTTTTCCTTTCACGATCTTTTTAAACTCACTTTTGTGACTTCTTTGGAGACAAATTCAGAGGTGGTTCTTCAGGTTCTTAACCTCAAATAATTCCACTAAATGAGGTAAATTCCTGAGTCTGTATTCAATTAGAACTTTGAACTTTAATTAAATAAATGTGTCTTATCTCTGCTCTGAATGGCTTACTAAGATATGAAGTCTTTGTTTCATGAGAAAATGTCAACTCTCCTTCTTCAGTTTTTCGAGCTTTTTCACTACCTGCTTTCTTCTTCCGCTTCCAGACTCTATCCCAATGTAGAATTAATTCATGGGAGAGAAGATTTGGAGTCATGTCTTAAGTCTATCTCTTTTGGAACTCCTTTAGAAATTGGATGCCATTCAACATGATTTTTTTATGTGTGTGTTTTACCAAATGCCCTTCCAACTTGAAGAATCTACAATTGTAGAGAACTTGGTGTTAGTTTCTTTTTGTGGCTCAGTACATATACCCTCCTTCTTTCTTTAATTCAGCTTTAGTTTTTGTGGGATACTCCTATAACACCCTAAATTCTGCTCTACTGGATGAGGCGCCTGCAAACTAGAAAAGGGTCTGGATCAATGGCAAAATGCACCTTATGCAGTTCATGCAAATGATGATATTATTTTACCTTCATGATTCTCATCGTGTTTCACGCTCACTGCTGTGCCCTTTTATTATCCACACACGAAGTTTTAGTGGTAGATTTTAAGAAAATATTAATTTAGATGAAAGTAAATATGAACAGTATCACCAAACTACAATTATTTTAACATTATTATCTTGATCTTTGTATTTTTCCCTCCATATGGAATTGGAGCCACTCCCATGCAAATTTTCTTAATAGACGATAAGTTAAAAACAAAAATTCATTTTATACTTCTTAGTTGCTGGATCATTATACATGTTCTGCAAGATCCCATTGGCTTATGAGTGTTCTTGGACATAGACCCTCATCTGATAGGAATGATTTAATTTCCACAACTGGGTGACCCTCATACGATTTAGACACAAATTGCAAGAATAACGATAACACCCCTCCAGCCTTTGCTCTCACCATCAATGTCTGTTGGGCTACAATCTTCACAGACATAAGCAAGGTTGTTGAATGTCATTTTAACAGTACAGAATTTTATAATAAACTCATGGATTCATTGATGTGCTTCTCTAAATTAATCTCTTGAAACTGTAATTGTCAATGTGATGCTATTTGGTAATAACTGTCTCAAAAGGAAAGCAAAGAAAAAGATTGATGCCCTCAAAGTAATGAGATTCTCTCTCTCTCTCTCCTCTCTGTCTCTTATTTCTCTTCTTTCATTTTCCTCTTGCCTCCCTCTTCCCCTCCTCTCCTCCCTTTGGTTCCTAGGAATGAAACCCAGGGACACTAGGTAAGCACTAAGCTCAGAGCCGGGTCTCAGCACCCTCACTTCCCAGGGGCCACTTTAATAGGGAACAGGCTGGGTCATATGAACAGGAGGCCAGTCAGGGAAATGACTGAATGCATTTCCTATTTGGGTCTTGTAGACTCCACCAGTCCAAGGCCTCTGGAGAGGACATGGTGGCAATGAGAGAAGAAGTCACTTGTCATGTCCTAGGGGTAGTCTTCACCTGAGGACTGTGCCTCCGGGTGCTGGACTTGGGGGACTTCCACCTCTCCAAGGAGCAGGGAAAGAAAGGAGGGTGCAGACTGCCTCTGCCAAGGCACAGCCAGTTAGTTGAGTAGCAGAAGAGGGGACAGAAGAGGGAGGGTGGATCAGTTAAGGATCCTTAGGAGTTCCCAAGGGAGACAGTGGAGCTCATGGGGCCCCGCCTCTCCCCAGCACCTGTGCGGTTACTATCTGATGCCATGGGAGAGCATTGTCTTCAGTGAGTGAGGTCTCTGCGGGCTCCTGTAAACACTGAACCCTGAATGAACTCATAGGGTCTCTCTCTCTCTCTCTCTCTCTCTCT
>LOEQ01004336.1:18777-29429 GCA_001685075.1 Bramus lutescens | reverse complement strand
AATCCAAGAACACATCAGAACCATCATCCACCATGATCAAGTTGGCTTCATTCCCACAGATGCAGGGATGGTTCAACATAGGAAACTCTGTCAACGTAATCCACCATACAAACAAGCTGAAAAATAAAAACCGCATGATCACCTCAAAAAAAAAAGAAAGAAAGAAAAGAAAAGAACAACAGGTGCTCTTAACCATTAAGCCATCTCCTGGCCCTGAACGGAGACTTCAGGTGCTCTTCACCACTAAGCTGGCTCCCCTGGGTGGAGACTCCAGGTGTGTGAGACTGAGGTCCATGAAGCTGTGTGTAAAGAGGAGGGCTGAGAGAGGGCTTTCTTGGGAGAGCTAAGAAAATGGCCCCAAAGGGGGTGGTATATTAATACGTGTGGACTGGTTGGAGGGAGCGTGTCACTGTAGAGGTGGGCTTTGAGGTCACATATATGCTCAAGCCCGGCCAGCGTTTCAGTTCAGTTTCCTGATGCCTGCTTATCAAAGATGTGGGAACTCCATCCTGCCTGCCTGCAAGCCACCATGCTTCCCATCTGATGACAATGGACTGAGCCTCTGAACTCTAAGCCAGCCCTAACTCAATGTTTTCCTTTGCAAGGGTTGCTGTGGTCATGGTGTCCCTTCACAGCAATAGAAACCCGAAGACACTGACACCTGCCAATGGCCCCGAAAGTCTAGGCAGTGTGATGTAAACCATAAACCCTCATCCTCTGAGCAGCGTTCGCTATGGGAGCTTCTGAGATTTTTCTCCACTCCAGCCTGCTCCCCTTTTGTGAGCAGATACAGTCTCTTGCTAACTTTCCTGTTCTCACTGCTATTCACGTGTCTCAGTCTAATCCCTTGCCCTGGGACACAAGAACTAAGAATGCCACTGGTGTGTCCACCAGACCCGCTGTCCACTGTGAGCATTTGGGCCATGCCCTTTACCAGCACAAGATGCTGTGGTTGTCCTGGTGTTTTCTGCTCACCCATCTTCCCCTGCTGCAGACAGACACTATATATATTTGTGTGTGTGTGTGTGTGTGTGTGTGTGTGTGTGTGTGTGTGTGTAGGGGAGGGGGGCTGGAATAGGACAGACCGAGGTCTGGTCTGAGACCAGCATCACCAGACACAAGATCACACAGTCCTCAGTGGCTCCAGCCTCAACCTCCTGATACCTGAGACACACACACACACACACACACACACACACACACACACTTGATGCCGTGGACTCTGGGGCACAGAAAGAGAGATTGAGTCCCATCCTCAGGCAGCAGCTAGTGTGCTGGGAGGAAAAAGTAAAGGAATAAAAATTGAGTTCTGAATTCACCACAGAAAATAGGGCTCATGAAGGAAGACGAGCCCTTCCACGGGGAGCAACAGCTAAGTCGAGATATTTGAGACAGAGTCAGCCTGGGGCAGAGGCAGGAGGCTGCCTGTGCTGTGGCACGCACCACTCTCGTGACTAAATGAGGAGCTGGCATCTCTTGTGAGCCATGGAAGAAGAGGTTAAGCAATCTGTATATCTGGTAAGTGGCTGAGGTGGTGTGTGTGTGTGTGTGTGTGTGTGTGTGCGTGTGCTGTAAAACCTGGTTTCCGGGACAGGTCTGGGGTAGGAAGCAGGCATTTCTTAACCCCATAGAAGAAGGGGCAATGCAACCTTTTGTCCCGGGGCAGGGAGTGAATGAGCAGAAAATCAGTTAGGCTTCCAGGCAGACAAAGCTGTGGAACCCACATCGAGGGGCAGGGCTTCTCTCTACCCTGAGTATTTCCCCTGAGGTTAGGCGGGTTAGCCAAATGCCATTAGCTTAGAAACAACAACGTGGAGGGTGAGATGCAGTCCAAGCATGACTGCCCTGATGGCTGGTGTCTTCCCTAAATGGACAAGTGAGGCTTCCTAGGGGAGACTGGGCTAGGGGAGACTGGGACCCTTCTGTCAGCCAGAGGAGCAGAGCTTAATAAGTGAACCAGATAGTGAAAATATGGTTTTGATACCCTAGTTAGGTTTTCACTAATAAATGATTTTTAATTTTAAAAAATCTGTCCTGGAGATCAGCATAAGGAAGTTGCTTATCCAGATTGGGGAGTCCAGAAGACAGGCACCCTCTGCCCAGGGCATGCTTTGAGAGTTCCCTGCAGGAAGCTACTTGCCAGGTCCTCCTGGGAGCTCTCCATCCCAGTCCCCTCCATTGGCAGCGCAGCCCCTACCCTGTGCAGTTGTTTCATCTTATCAGGGTTTCCTCTGTGCTCGGTGTGACACCAAGCCGCTGAAGCCCAGTAGCCTCGTTCCTGCGGGGCTGATCAGAAGGGCTGATGCTCCTTCTCAGGCTCACTAGTATTGTCAGTTAGTTCCTCACTCACCACTCCAGGCAGGGTCCACCACTGGAGGAGAGTATCACCGAGGCAAAATGTTGGTTGCCATGGACATCACAACCCCCATGCCCACTGATGGACTCCAGCCGTGGCCCCAGGCCTGCAACGATGTGTGGGGACCTGGGATCCTTCCTCTGTAATGGAGACAGTACCAAAGGTGAGGTCATTCTTCCTTGTCAGTGAAGCAGCTTCCTAGTCCAGTCCTCCCTCCTTAAACAAACTCTCTGGCCTCCCGTCAGTCAAAAAGTCACATTCAAACATTTAATCCCGTGCCCTGAACTGAGGGGGACATCTTCTACTGGTGGACTGTCTGATGAGCTATTTGGAGAATGCGTGGTTCGGCAAGTCTCTCCCAGCCCCACTCTCTCAAGAGAGCAAAGCAAATAAAGCACAAAGAGCAGCCAGCCAGAGGATTAAGGTGCCCAGCGAGCCATTGTATCCAGTGCCTGTCTGTTGGTTTAAGTCGGGGATTTTTTTCTTTCTTTTTTCAGTAAACATCATTAGCAAAGTATATTTTTCCTCTGGAAAAATAAAAGACACAGATAAACTTCGAATACGTTTTTTTGAATACATTTTTTTCTTTTTTGAGTTCATATCTCTGAGACCCACAGCACCGTTTCCGCTGAGACGGGAGTTGTAGGTGGCAGATATCCCTAACACTTGGGGCTTGGGGGTCAGGCCTGCCATCCCAGCTACTTCAAAGACTGACGCAGAAGGAGCATGAGCCCAAAGGCTACCTGGACTACAGAGTGAGTTCAAGGCTAGCCTGGGCAACTTAGTGAAGCTCTGTCTCAAAACAAAGGAAGTCGGGCACGGTGACGTACACCTTTGATCTCAGGACTCAGGAGGCAGAGGCAAGAGGATCTCCGTGAGTTTGAGGTCGGCCTGTTGTACAGGGTGAGTCTCAAGATAGCTGTGGCTAAATAGTGAGACTCTGTCTCAGAGAAGCAAACAGCAACAAAACTGAAAAGTAAAAAGAGAGCTGGGGTGGATCTGTGCAGCGATGGGGCACTTGGCTAGAATGCATGAAGCCCAGGATTCCACCTCTGGAAGGAAAAAGGGAGGGAGGGAGGGGAAAAGGGGGAAGGGGACGGGGGGAGGAAAGGCCTTAAGTAAAACCTAGGAAGGAAATGACACACGGGACATCCGCCAGTCTCAGTGCTGTCTGTGATGTGCAGGACCTCCAGGTGTGTCTGGAGGGCATGCATGAGGTACTGGTCACTCAAACCCAGGACAGGCAACAGGCCTGAACACCAGTAAAGGCACAGATAGTTCCTTCTGTGTGGAATGTGCCAGAAAAAATAAACAAAACAAACAAACAAACAAAAAACAAACCCTGTGCTTCTTTCTGGTCGGGTCTTTACTATTGAACAGATTCTGTTCTTGCTCCTGTGAAAAAGCCCCCACATGCATGGATTGTTTCACTCATGGTTGGTACCAGAATGACTTTGAAATCCTAAAGTCCTCCCCATTACCATCAGTTAGGTGCAGGGACAGCAAGCAGAGGGTGTCGGCTCCTCCGCAGAGCCATGTGCCCAGCATCGGGTTTAGGGACACATTAGCCTACTCCCATGCAAGTTGGTCAAACTCACCAAGAGTGATCATACATCTCCATTTCCAACAGCAGGCGTTTATGGAGAGGGAAATATGATTTGATATGGGACCTCGGGTGTGTCTTTTGAGAGCTTCTGGAGCCGGGAAAGAAGGTAGCATGCATCCCCAGAGGCTGCTCCCTGTGAGCTGCAGCAGTGTCAACTCAGGAGACTTAGGAGCACTGTGCCCAGGCGCTCCTGGCTCGTGAGTACAGCAGGGAATGTTCTGGAACTGGGGTGTTTCTATTCCCTTGGGGCTCTCTGATGAAGTCCCTCCACCCTGGAGCTCTGCATCCACAACCTGAGGCTTCCTCAGAGCTGCCTGTGGTCCCAGCTCTTTCCACTCCAGTCCTCTCTCTTCTCCACATTTCCAGATATCAAACCTACATCTATATCTGAAGGCTCCTCTTTTCTCCTGCTCACCATCCCTGCCTCTTGTGCTGGGATTCTCACTGGGACTCTGCATGCCGATCTGCCTTGCATCTGCTTCCCGGAACAGCTGAGCCACACAGACACCTGTGCAGCAGGTGTCAGGGATTTGACTCAGAGGTGGATTCTGTCCTACTGCCTGATTAAAGCGGCCGGGTTCCCCCTGCCCTGCTCTCACAATGGACCCAAGCCTCTGCACCTTCCTACTGGGCTCCAGGGGTTCTGACGACTGTGGGCACCTCACTTACTTCCATAGCTTCCCCATGGGCAGATGAAGACCTCAGATATATGAATAGAGCCCTGGGTGCAAGGGAGTTACAGGTGGGGGTGGTCAGGATGCTACAGCCAAGGTGTCATATGGCAAAGCCTTTGGAGTCTCATATTCATTCTGTCTCTAGGGTCTCACCAACCACTGTGTTCACCGAGGTTGGCTAAAGCACAGAGCTTTGTGGAAGGATGGGGGGTGGCCATGGGTGGGGACCAGTCTCACAGCATAGAGGAAGAGAGCCACTGCCCTGACATAGATGCATGGCTCCACAGAAAGTGCAGAGACCACTGTGAGTTGGAAAGTCCTTGAGCTGTGGTAGGGGTGGTCCCTGACTGTACTCTTGCTTAAAGAGCTATAAGTAAAGGGAGATAGAGGATGTGGCTTCAAAACAACCAACATCCATTCCAAGTGCGGGTGACTAAGCCCCACCAGGTACCATGGCCCTCAATGTAGGACATTGTACTGCAGCATGCAGCAGAGGACCTGGTACTTAGTATATGCTCATTCAGTAAGTGCTAGACAGACAGGTGGATAATGAATGAATGGATGGATGCATGCATGGGTGGATGATGGATGGATGCATGGATGATGCATGGATAGATGATAGATGGATGGGTGGATGATGGATGGATGGATGGATGATGGATGGATGGATGGATGGATGATGGATGGATAGATGGGTTAATGGATGGAAAGAAAAGTGAACAGATGGAAAAAGAGTAGGTGGATGAATGAATGGATGGGTGTAAAGATGAGTGGATACATTGGTGGATGGAAAGATGGATGGATAGGTTACTAGAACAGGAAAATGGATGAATGGGCAGATGGGTTAATGAATGGAAAGAAGGAAGCAAGAGTGGATGGAAGGAAGGAAAAATAGATGGATAGACATAGGAAAGATCCTTGGGGAGTGACCATGGTGAGGTCGGCAAAGTAATTAAAGTCACTGAAGAACACACCATGTGTGTTTACGATCTGCGCAGAGGTGAAGGGTGGCAGCCACTCCTACGGAACTGGTCTGGGTTGGAAATAAAAACTGTTGGTTTTGTTTCTTCTCTGCGAGCAGGCTGTTCACTGTTCACAGTCTGGTCTTGAGACTGCCTCTACCCCATGCCTGGCCTCCCTGGTGCACCGGAGGGCAAATTCAGGCCCGCGAACCAGAAACCTGCCAAGGAGAGTTGGGTGAGAGGAAGCTGACAGCATCCGTCATAAAAAAAAAGCTCGAGGCTTGGGCAGAAAAGTAATCATCTTGTAATTGACTGTTTACTAATGGAATCTATTAATTTATTGCCATGAAAGAATCATCTAATTTGTGGTTAATGGTGTTTAAAAGATAAACAGCATAGATTAACTCTCTGGAGCACAGCCCTAGAGAGCTTTGGGTGTGGGAGAGAGTTCAGGCTTGGGCTGGATGGACATTGGGGCCAATAGTCAGCTAGGCTGAAGACTGGGACACAGTGACTCCACCTCCATCACCCGTATTATCCCCAGAGGAGCTGAATTCTCCCTGTGTCTCCTTCAGGACAAAACAAGCCCCGCGGCAGTCCCCACCAAACTCATTTGTCCCTTCTCTGAGGCTTCATTCCCCTCGTGGAAAACAATGTAGATTGTTCTCAGCCTGGTATGTCAGATGCCACACTGAGGCCCCTAAGAAGTCAGTCATTTTCTCAGCCCCACTTTGCAGGGAAGAAAACTAGGGGCCAGAGAGGAAACACAGGTGCCCAAGACACTGGAAGGCTGGGCGGGAGGAAGGAACTAAAAACAGAAGTCCCTGTGTGTATCAGGGTGGCCTTAAATCTTTATAAAGATCTCCCTGCCTTTGCCTAGCCAGTGCTGAGACCGAGGCGTGTCAGTCAAACGCAGCCCTACTCTTCCTCTTCCTCCACCGCGTCTCCTTCTGTCTCCCTTCTGTTATTTTTGTTGTTGGTTTTAACATCGTTCTAAATAACTCCCAAGTCTGAGAAGTGAGTAATACATTTACTGCTAGTATGAATTCGGAATAACACTGGGCTGGTAAAGCAAACTTTACAAACTACCAATGGTGCAAAAGCCTCACAAACTCTAGCCATGCCCCCAAACACTGAAAGCACCTGATGTGGCTGCACAGTGCCAAGGTCCCTGGTGACCTGTCTACTGTCACAAGCCACACTCCCCAACCTTGGTGACAGGGATAGTTTCTGCCCAGCAATTCCCCAGCCTCCCTCCCTGCTGGAGGACACCTAGAACATTCCCAAGACTAAGGGGGATGGGAAAATAAATCCTGAAGCCAGGGAGACTTGGGAGTGTTGATTGCCAACATCTCAAAGATTAAGTGCTGGCAGCTAGGGCAGAGCTCCGGGAGTCTGGGTAGTGACTGGCCAGTCTGTGTCTTCATATCTGGACCAGTCCAACTTGGGGCTTCCTTCACTAATATCTCACCTGGGGCCATTTCCTTCCCTCTCTGAGCCTCAAATTCAGGGTCTCCTGGCTAAACACCCCACTAACTTCTGAAATAATGAAGCAGTCAGGCCCAGGAACTCACGTTGGAAGAGTTTTATTTCCCCCACAAAGCCTGGGCCTCCAACATGGGTGTGAAAGTGATCCTTCAGCAAGGCCCACAGCAAATCTGAATACCAAGCTCAGGGAAGTGCAGGAATTCACTGAGCCAGGCCTGGGGACAGGCCTTGAGAACCGGAACAAGATAATCCTGTCACCCTCCAGGTACTTGAGCCAGTGACTCCTTAGGTCACGTTCTGGGAATCAGGGAGGCCGGCAAGCGTTGCTTCTGGGTCTGTCTGTGTGAGCCAGACTGAATCACGGCATCTCACATGATGCTGGGTCAGTGTCTGCTCTGGCCACCAGAGGCCAGTTCCACATCTCCACTTCCTGTCTTCACCCCTCCAGGGAGGCTTGATGTGTCATCAGCCGCGTTCTCTCCTCTCAAGCTCAAAACAGAGCACTTAGGGATGCCTTAGTAAATGTGTTCTGGTTCTCAAGGCCTATCCCCAGGCCTGGCTCAGTTTCTCTACTTCTTAGCTTTGCTTTGTCCTCATTGCTGCTACCCAAACCTTAAGGTGAAAGGTCTTAGCCTTAGCAAGAGACTTCCTTCCGACAAACTGAGCAGCAAGTCCCACTTGGTGGCTAACCCAGTCTTTCATACTGCTATGCAAGTCAGCTACTCTGAATTTTCTCTCAAGACCTAGACTTCAGGGACTGCTGATGTGATGGTTTGTCCCACCAGGCAGGTAATCCCTTTAGTCACCCAAGGGTGCTCTCATTGGCTTCCCATGATCACTTTCTGAGTCCTAAGACCTAGAACAAAGCTCTCCTGGAAGTACGTGGGGGCGGGGGAGGGAGAATAAAATGAAAGAAAAGGTCTGTTTAATCCACCCTTATTGTCAAAACAGCGGCCAGGCCAAAATACCTGGGCTCTGACTCACTGCCTGACGTCCTCAGGCGGCGAGAGGCGGCAGGAAGTAACTGCAGGCGTCCTAGGCCCAGTTCAGAGGCTCTGGTCCGCATCCTGACCCTTCCTAGCTTGAACAGCGCTGAGATCCAAACTGAGGTGCACCCAGGCCCGGGGATGAGGCCCCTCCAAGGCTCTCCAGTCACTTTAGCACTCTCCCGGGCAGTCTCCAAAGGAAACGCTAGGTATCTGCCCTCCCCTGCACCCGTCCCTGGCTCAAATCCTCATTCCATTGGCTGCACGGAGCCCCAGCGAGTGATCGACAGTTGGAAACACTTCTTTCTGGAGTTTTGCTTGCCTTAGGGTTTCTCTTGGCTTGCAGGAATCTTTGTGTTTGTGTGATCGAATCTTTCTCTCCCCTTGAGGTTCCTTAGCTCTGTCCTTCTAGAAGGAGAGCTCCATTTGGGGTGGAGGTGAGAAATGGTTTTCAACGCCTTAGCGAAGGTCAAAGGTTAGGAGGACTGGCGGTGAGGGGGGAGGTGCGAGCATCGTGTCTCCATGCTAAGGAGGTAAAATACTAACGGGGGTAAAAAGACCCTGTCATGGAGACGCATCCGTGGGTATTCAGATTGTTGGTGCTATGTAACTCCTCACAGATATGAATAAAAATTAAAAACAGCCAGTGGCCCTTGTACTCCAAAGACAGATCTGTAGCCCGAGGGTCATTTACTCATCCTGTAACTATGTCTCCCTTCAGCTGGCTCTGTGGTTCAGTGTATAGCAAATCGGACTTCTAATGGTGAAACAGGTATCCTTCCAGGACACTCTGAGAAGCTGCCCCAGCGACTGTGCCCCTGTGATTCTGGGTCCCCAAACCATTCTAAGTTATGAAACCAAATCTGGGAAAACAAAGTTGCATCATCAACATCAAACATTCTGGCACCATCCAAGCCCTAAGAGTAGAGAAAAGACGTTACCAAGGCCTGGGTCACAGGATTCAACATTCCCACTGTCAAGGAGGGGAAGAGTGTGACCTTGTCGGGATGCCTTTAAGGTTTTGCTTGTTTTCCTTCCACAGCAGGGATTGAACCCAGGGCCTCAAGCTTGCTGGACCAACTCAACCCTCGGCTGTAGCCATCAGCCCAGGTTTGCTTTTCCTCTGGAGACAGTGTCTCCTGCAGCGCAGAGTGGCCTTAAACTCAATGCATAGCTGACCTAGAGCAACATAGAGGTGGGAGAGAACTGCCTCCTACAAGATGCCCTCTGACCTCCAGATTCACACTGAGACACTTGTGTCTCCCTGTTCCCCTCAAACTAAATAAACATATTAAAAGGTTTTTTGTTGTTGTTTGAGACAGAGTCTCCCTATGTAATTCTGGCTAGCTTTGAGTTTGGAGACCTGCCTGCCTCTGCCTCCCAAATGTTGGGATTAAAAGTGTGCACTGCCATGCCCAGCTAATTAAGAAAAAATATTTCTCAATGCTGTGCACTTGCCTGGATTCCGCAGGCCTCCTCATATCCTTCCCCTGGGGGAAAAAATTCAAGAAACTCAACAGATTAAGATTCTTCAAATTGCAGAGTATGGTGGCACACGCCTTTAATCCCAGCACTTGGGAGGCAGAGACAGCCAGCTCTTTGAGTCTGAGGTAAGCCTGGTCTAAGGAGTGAGTTCCAGGACAGATTCCACAGCTACTGAGAAACCCTGTCTAGGAAAACAAACATACAAACAAACAAAAACAAACAAACCAACAAAAAACAACAGCAAAAACTTTTCAAATAGACATAAGTTCTACAGAACATTAAAATGGCCAAGGCAAGCAGGAAAGAGCCATGAATGGAATTTTAAGGTGTAAGTCTGGGCTCATGCATGAAAAACTTCTCCAGTTCATTAGTCACCGAGTAGTTGAAGTGTGGATTGTAACGACATCTTTCTTTGAGCCTTTTAGAGTTGCAATATTGAAAAGAAGCAATGGCTTCACAGCATCAGCAGGGAGGGGGCCACACACAGCAACTCTGAGTTCTGAACTATGTGCTAAGATTCTTTATAATGTTTGTTTTAAAAATCTCAGGATTTTTATTTCTGAGCAATTACTAGAAAATTCTGCATAGGGCAGGAAGTTTGTGCCAGCACTTTACAAGGGAGGAAGTGAAACAGGACAAGTTTGCCATAGGCGATGAGCGAGAGACATACTATAGAACACCGCGAGGATGCAATCGCAGGGCACCACAGAAACAAATGACAGCTCATAGAAGAGAGTGGCAGCTGAGCATGACACTGGACACTTGTAACAGGAGGAGCGGGCTGCTTGTCTTCCCGGCCACCCCGTATCTTACACCCAAAATAATCACACAGAAACTATATTCATTCAAACACTGCCTGGCCCATTAGCTCTAACTTCTCACCGGCCAACTCTGACATCTTAATTTAACCCATTTCCATTGATCTGTGTAGCACCACATGACTGCAGTTTACCGGCAAGATTCTAACCAGTGTCCGTCTCAGGCAGGAGATCCATGGTGTCTGCCACTCTGCCCGTCTTTCCAGCATTTAATTCTATCTACTCTGCCTACCTAAGTTTTGTCCTATCAACTAAGGCAGTTTCTTTTTCTTTTTTT
>LOEQ01004335.1:109034-124825 GCA_001685075.1 Bramus lutescens | reverse complement strand
CAAATGGTAATACCATGTGTACTGCTCAATGTTCTGCTCACTGTGAAGATTTCCCTTTGCCAGTAGTTTTCAGGGCTGTCCCAGAAGGCCTTGTAATGCTACAGCTGTCCACTTCTGGGAAGTATCTGCATAATGTGCATAGCCATCAGTAAAGCAGGGCCTAGCCTTCTCTTTCTAGGTCAACTAATCATAAAGAGCACTGCCATGAAGCGATAGGTGAATGTTTGGCTTTATAGAGGGTGCAGAAAACATAGCCATTTGGGAAGTTTCTTCATGTAACTTGCTTGTGCTTTCAGGACCTGTTCAGACTGGATCTCCTATATACCACTTCCATTTTATAACATATTGCTACTGTGTATGTCCTACTTTATGATTTGGTGCATTCAATAACATGCAGCTTCTCATGGCCAGTTCAGGTCTCATAGTAACTTGGTGCCTCATTGTAAAATGTTCAGTTTCCAGAAAGACAAGAGCTGTCTTTTAAAGGGAAAGTAGTTGGCTGCAGATAATGGCAAAGCCTTGCTCGAAAATAAAGGTCCCTTCTGTCATTACCTATAAGGGCCTGGTAAAGGCTCCAAAGAGCATCCCTATCTGCCACTGATTCATCCAGTATCACAGGGTCTGTGTCTGAGCAGTAAAGCCGCACAGCAGCCTGGACTTGTTAAAGAGCCTTCTCCTGTTCCAGGTCCCACTCAAAGCCTGCAGCTTTCCGAGTCACTTGGAATATGGGGTGAAATAACACACCCTAGTGAGGAATGTGCTATCTCTAGAATCCAAATAGGCTCACTAAACAGTGTGCTTCTTTCTTGGTGATGGGAGGGATCAGATGCAATAACTCATCTTTTACCTTAGAAGGAATATCTCTGCATGTCCCAAACCACTAGACTCCTCAGAATTTTGCTGAGGTAGAAGGTCCTTAAACTTTGGTGGATTTTTTCCCTTTTTAAATATTTATATATTTATTTATTATGTATACAATATTCTTTCTACATGTATGCCTGCAGGCCAGGAGAGGGCACCAGACCTGATTACAGATGGTTGTGAGCCACCATGTGATTGCTGGGAATTGAACTCAGGACCTTTGGAAGAGCAGGCTATGCTCCTAACTGCTGAGCCATCTCTCCAGCCCATCTTCTGATACACATGTGTTACCAATGAGTTCAAAGTGATTGCTAACTCCTGTTCACTTGGTTCAATCAGGATAATATCATCAATATAGTGTACCCGTGTGATGGTTTATGAAAGAGACAGATGATCAAAATCCCTTCTAACTAACTTATGATTTGGGACAGGAGAGTTAATATATCCCTTTATATTAAAACTGTAAAGGTGTACTGCCGACCTTGTCAACTGAAAGCAAATTGCTTCTGGTGGTCCTAGACAGGTACCAAGAAAAAGGCCTTTACTAAACCAATAACTACATACCATGCACCAGGAGATGTGTCAATTTGTCCAAGTAAAGACACTACATATGGTACAGAAGCTGAAATAGGAGTCACTACCTGATTGAGTTTTTGATAGTCAACTGTCATTCTTCATGATCCATCTATCTTCTGCACTGGCCAGACAGAGTTAAAGGAGATGTCCTGGGAACCACCACCCGTGCATCTTTTACGACCTTAATGGTGGCACCAATTTCTGCAATTCTTCCAGAGATGCAATACTGTTTTTGATTCACTATTTTCTTTGGCAGAGACAGCTTTCAAGGCTTTTTGACCATAATATCCCTCACAGACAGGTCAGAGAACCAATGTGAGAATTATGCCAACTTCTAACTATATCTATGCCAATTACGCATTCTAGACGTGGGAAAAACAATCACAGGATGAGTTTGGGGACCTACTGGATCTACTGGGAATCATACATTAGCCAAAACTCCAGTATCACTTGGCCTCCATAAGCCCCTACTTTAACTGGAGGCCCACAGTGTTTCTTGGGATCTCCAGTAATCAGCATCAATTCAGAACCAGCATCCAACAAAACATCCAGAAAAATCTGATTATTCCCCTATCCCAAGTGTGCAGTTTCCCTTGTAAAAGGCCATGAGCCCCTTTGAGGAAGAACTGGAGAAGGAATAGCTGTGAAACTTTCAGGTGTCTTATCAGAATCTTTCCACAAGTGAACCTGGCCATCCCTTCATTCAAGAGGTTCTGGGTCCGCAAACTGACTCGAGTCTGGAAATTTATTTGCTAGTTGAGATTGCCTTTTTTCACAATCCAATGCAGCCCCTTTTTCATTTGTTTGAGAATTTTTCTGTTTATACAGATCACAGCTCCCAGCACCCACAAAGCAGAGGATTGTGGTGGCTCTTTACCTTGTTGTTTATGAGTGATCCTCAATAATTATTTGATACCCCCCTTTATCTTAGGCACTTATGGATTCACTTACATATACCAATACAGTTCAAACAGAAATGTGGTGTGGCTTCTGATCTATTTCATACCTGGAAATGCCATACAAGTCATAACACTATAAAATTCACCTTGCCTGTGCTGACCATTATGGGTTAGGCCATTATGAACATCGTTTTGTCTACACTGCCCATTATCATAACTATGATTATTTTGCTTCAGGCAATTCAATGCTGCTACCTTCCCACTGCTACAACAGGTCTAATTAGACCCATTGCAATTAACTGATCCAGTTGAGCAACAGAGTATCCAACCTTAACGTCTGGCACAAGGCAAAGAGAGGCAACAAACCTCTTCAACTGTGCTGGTGGCCCCTCACCATTTTGCATGTTAATGTATTTATGAAGGAAATGTCTTCTGGGTCTTCCCATCATGGAAGAATAGGTTTTACACAGCAGCTACCCACTCTAGCATTGCAATTTCCCTGAACTTTAAAATCTATCATCAACATTTAGCCAAGGGAGACAGGCATCTCCAACTCTTTTTCAGTAGGCCATCTTCTGATAAAGAACTTCAAGCAGTCAAATGTTTATTAATGGGGAAATCTTTGTCAGCCAATGATCTTTAAGGGGTGGGATCAGGTTAAGGTGTGACCTTTGGGTACCTGGAGAAAAACGCTGGGCAGCCCAAGGTCTGCATTCTCTGTGTGGTTCCCGTGCTACACAGTGACCTTTCACTTCTCATTCCTGTTTCGTGAGTTTACCCCTTATAATAAAGAAGAATATAATTGGTTTATCTTTTAACTAGCCTAGTTTTTTTTGACCTGAGATACTTTGGTCATGTTATGAGAATGAATGACGGCAGATACCCAAAGATAGCACAGCTTGGAGGAGTGCATGGGTTAAGACAAAGAGGAAGGCCCCAAAACACTGGATAGACAGCATAGAGGAAGACCGGAACCTAGGTATGACAATAACACAAGCACCTGGGACTGGGACTTCCCAGGATAGGAACAACTGGAGAACCACCATAAATGGGCTGCCCATGCATGCTTAAGCATTGCTGAAACATAAATGATGACTATCTCCTGACAAATGCTTCTGTCAACCATGCAAACTTTTGACACATTTTTTAACTGTGTGAGTTTCCATTTTAAGTCTAGAATCTCCATTCAATGCGCCCATATCAATAAAGTCAGTCTGATCGAGTTTTATGTTCCTTCCACCATTATCCCTCACCCTTAAAATCCATTCACACGCATATTCCCCAGACTTCTGCTTG
The DNA here is from genome assembly GCA_001685075.1 of Bramus lutescens. NCBI lineage: Eukaryota > Metazoa > Chordata > Mammalia > Rodentia > Cricetidae > Bramus > Bramus lutescens. The sequence continues at coordinate 121,193 of LOEQ01004335.1, read as the reverse complement.
AACAAATTAAGAAAATCATTAAGTTCCTTAACAGTGCAACATACTTCCTCATGGACTACACTTTCTACCTCCCCTCTTTGAGTTTGGTTATAGGTTTAAAGGCAACTATGGGTAGACCTTGAGAGATTACAGAATTGCCTTTTCTGGAATTTACCGCAGACAAGTCACTGCTTGTTTATCAGACAATGAATGATTAATTTCTTCAATGAAAGGTGAAATGGGCAAAATTTCAAGAGGCTGAGATGAGGGTACTACTTCATCAGGTGAGATAAACCCCAAAGAATCTGAGGGTTCAAAGTTCTCAGCTTCCTCCCACACAACCCCAAGCCAAATTGCAGGATCCCACTCTTCACCAGCTAATGCCCTGACTTTAACAGCTGACACCCTCTGTGGCTGAGACTTGAATCTTTGCTGATATTCAGCCAGCATTATAAAGAGGTCTTTGCTTTTAGTTTCTGCAGCCTGAGCTTTGAGGATGCTAGTGAGAAGACTCTTTTCCAGGGCACATTTGGAAAACTTGAGAATGTTTCCTAGCATCTGAAACAGGTCAGTTTCATCACTAAGTCCATTGCTGTCCTTCACTGTATTCTTAAGTTGGTTAATTTTATCATGGAGCTAATTACTATACTCTCCTTTATCAATTTAACAAGAGATTTTGTGATGAACCAACCAGCCCAATCATTTTTCTTATTTACCAAAAACTGTTAAAAGTTTCACTAAATCCATGGCTACTTACTATTGGTGACTCAAGATAATCAAAGACATTTATCTCTTCAAGTTTGAAAGTGCTTAAAAATGGGCTTTAAGTACTTTCCAATCTCCCAGAAGAGAGAGTGATTGGAGTAGCCGAAAGTGCTGTTGAATTTGAAGGTGTTAGCAAATTAGAAAGTCATTCAAGATACTTAAAAGATTCATCTTTATAATTCTATTTCTCTCAAACCACTTCTGGTACCCAAATCTGGATTAGTCAGGGTTTTCTGGAATCACAGAAATTATAGACATATAGGAGGTATTTGTATGTATATATGTATACATATGTGTATGTATTTAATAAATTGGAATGACTTGCAAGCTACAGTCCAACAAAGGCTAGCTGACTCTGGAAAGTCCAAGCGTTTAGTAGTTGCTCAGTCCCACAAGGCTGGGTATTTTTAGCCAGTCTTCTGCATATATTTGAATCCTGAAGAAGTACGTTCCAATGGCAGTGAAAGAATGGATATTCTGGCAAAGTGAGGACAAGCAGACAAAGATCAAACATTTCTTTTTTGTGAAAACATTTTTCTGTAGCTATAGAGCCTGTCTGTCCTGGAACTAGCTCTTGTAGACCAGGAGAACCTCGAACTCACAGAGATCCACTTGACCCTGCCTTCTGAGTGTTGGGATTAAAGGCATGTGCTACCACTACCCAGCCCATTGCCCTTATACAGGCTTGCAGCAGCAGGTATAACCCAGTTGAAAGGTATGCCATCCCACCTGAAGACCCAAGGTCAAGTCTGGGCCTTCCTGACTCAAGATCTAGATCCCAGGTGTGCCCTCCATTTCTGTGCTGTAGTTCATTCCAGATATAGTCAAGTTGGCAACCAAGAATTGACATTACAGATGCTTAACCCAGAATCATTTGGGGTTCCCAAGCTTTTACGATGACTCAAAGTTGTGATTCTACCACCTTTTCTACATTGTTGATTTGAGTACTGATTACTAACTGTGGTAATGCTGATATACCTAAAACTTTTATCTCTTTTTATAAACTAAAAACAAGTTGTAAACGTCAGGGAGTCAACTTGAGTCCATATCTCACAGGTCAAGTGGACTTCAGTTAAGTACTCCTGTCAACGAACAGCCTAAATTTCCCAGCCTGCTGCCTCTTCCTGAGGGTGGGATCTCTCCCCATTTTCCTGGTCTTGGTACTCCCCTCCCCTGACTAGCAGGACTATGGGCCTGAAAAGTTTAAATGTAGACCCAAGATAAAATTTTTCCCTAGAGAGGAATGGAGGGGAGCTGAGAAAAAATATATAGCTCAATAAAAACAATTTAAAAAATTTCCCCAAACTCCTTAACTTAACCTTCTGTCCATAATCTATCTCAGTTCCAGAAGATTTCCAATTGGCTAAAGACTACAACCTGCTCCAAACTCAAGCCAAGGTAATTCTGATGGAATTTCCCACTAGCCTAAGCCTCTGCACCCCAGGAGACTCCAAAGCAGCGAGCCACATATGGTTCAACCTTACAGATTAGTACAATGTGGCCTGCATTTCTCTAGCCCCAGAGGATTCCACAGAGCCTGGACAGCAAAGTGAAATAGCCTTCTCTTCCTGCCCTTGGCCAGAGTTCCTTTCTTGGGTTCCTAATAACCAGGCCCCAATGTCAGCAGGGAGTAATCACAGGAAAGATTATGTTGCTAATCGTTTACTGTCAACAAAAAGGATGGAATGTTAGGTCTCAGACCCAGAACAAATAACTAACTGCGGTGCCTATTTAGGAAATCAAAGTGGACCCAGCAACCAGGTTCTCCCAGCATCCCTCAGTTCCTACCTGTTGTTACGTGGTCCTTCTGGCTGGCATACCCCTCTCTCCCCACTAAACTTCTCCAGCCCAGGGACTGGCTTGACCTTCCCCGAGACACCCTCCCCTATATAACCCAGCCTTTTTGGTTACCTGTATTTCTTTTGTCTTTTGACCTTTATTCTCCTGACTCCTCCCCACTCCCCTCCCCTTTTTCCTCTCATGGCCTGGCTTGGGATCATGGTCACCTGTTGCACCATGTTCCCAAATGTCCCTGCCTCTGACTAGGCAGTCTCATTGCTGCTTGGCCAGGACTGTAAAGGAGGAACACAAATAGAATTCTCCATACTTCAGACATGAATGGCTTGAGTCCCTCACTCACGCGAAGTAATAAAGTGAATTTGAGAATACCATTAAGTCTGATATTTCATTCTGTGCCCAGTAAAGGATTCTTAGCAGGCAGAGAAAGTAAATTATATGAAAGCAGTGGAGATTGGTAAGAAAACAACTTAAATGCCAAAAGAGCCCTCATAAAGGCTGCCTGGTATGGATACGAATTATCCAAATTCCAGGAAAATAAACAGCAATTGAAAGAAAATGAAGAATTCTAATGTGACTGTGATGTTTGCAATTCCTGTTGTTATGTGTCAAGTTTAAAAGTTGTATGCATGTGGAACAGACCCACAAAAAATAATTGGCACTTTGGTGTGGGGCTGTTCTTTTCAATTGAGGAAACTATAGGAAAAAATATTAGAGAACATATTTCATGCAATGATTGTATTGATTCATTGCACCGGAATGCTGAGCCAAAACTTATAACAGAAAGTGATCTGGATGTTTGGGCTTCGATGGTCTCGCACAACATCCCGCCTTTCTAACTGCATCACTGGCAACCATTTGACAAAGTTTTGTTTCTCTCAGTGTTAGTATTAGCAAACTGGACCAAAGTCCTTTCCACCAAACTGACAAGTAGTTTTGGCAAATCTGAACATATTCCCACTACATATGATAGAGGATAGAAGGAAAAATACTTTGATTAGGCTAATGTCCAAACTCCTTTATTGACTGGCTGTGGGCCTCATCGTTTCTCCTTACTATGTGAAAGTCAGTGTCTTCACATATGAAACAAGGCTGATGAAATAGTGCTGTACCTTCCCACAAGTGAAATGGCTTTTTAAAGGACAGCATCATTCCGTGCTTACTCCTATTTCTAAATGTTTGCCAATCTATCTGTCATCTGTCTGGCTGTCATCAGTCTCTCAGACTACCATCTAAAAGTTCAAGATTGTAAAATAAGCCCCGGCAAACAATGAATCGTTGATCTTTCCAGTGTCTAGAAACTATTTGAAGTTTGACAATTATTTATTATATTTTGCTCTGTTCAAAGATCATCAGACAATATAGCATAGATGTGCATTTATACATACTTGTGCATATCATATAATATACATGCCATAGATATATGCTATATATGTAGTGCAAAGTCACAATATAGTGTACTAGTTTTGAAGTCAAGAAGCCATGTAAGTTTCACTAAGTATGGTATAGCCATGGTATTTTAATCATCATAAAAGTAGTTCATTTTATAAATTTATCAGTTTCCTTCAAATTTTATAATTGATTCAGATTAAGACTTTACTTCAATATTAAACAACAATAAGAAGTTCTCATACAATAGAGTTAATTTAAGGGTTAAAGAATTAAATGTGCAAATGTTTAAATTAAAGGTAAATAATGCTGAACAATATCTAACCCACTGTTGCATTATTTATCACTCATATATTTATAATATAAATTACAATGAACACTAACTGAACGATCTTGGGCACTGCATTTTCCTAGGCTCTGTTTTGTTAAATATATATTTTCTTTGCTTCTTGTGCCCATCTCTAGAGTAAGCTGAGAAAACCTTTATTTATTATGGTGCAGTGTTTTATGAACAAGAATTTAAAAATATTAACTATAATTATCCTTACTTTAAATGCTCTTATTAGTGACTTTATCTTCATTACAATAATATAAAAACCTTGAAACACCTTTTCTCTTCCATTCACAGTAGTATAATTTCTCACTATGATCAGTTAGAGCATCCCTTAAAAATCATTTATAATAGAATTTACTTAAGAATTTCACCTTGTAAATCTGATATATTGCTGTATCATGGATTGATTGCTTTACTTCTTTAATATTATACTTTTCATTTTAAGTGCTTTTTATCTAGATCTTATATAAAAGATTGCTTTTATATTTTTCATCAGTATCTATTTAAAATGAAAAGATGCTTAGGGGAAAATAAGAAAATATTGTAGGATAGTGTATAAGGTAAAATGCTCTATATGTGGCTAATGTTATATTTTTTTAAAAAGAGGAAGCATGAAATAAATAAATAATCCTCCAAATATCATAGAATCTATGAGCGAGAGTTTATTTTCACTTTTTCATTTTTAGCACTTTAATTAAAAAAAAACCTACTTGTAGGATTTCCATATTTCACCCTAGGTAGCTCATTTTGATATTAGGATGATTCTTCATTTTCTATCTTAATCCAGTATGAAGTTTAGTGTAATCTAATTTATAACATTACTCAAAAAAGAGCAGTCTACCAGAAAGGCTAAGTAACAAGGAGGGCTCAAGGGGGAATCTTAGATCTCCTTGGGAGGGGAAAATAGAATAAAATTCACAGAAGACTAGGAGTGGGTAAGGGTGGCAACAGGGGAGATGATGTACAGGAAGTAGAGGAAGAGAGTGCTGGGAGAGATGACTTGAATTAGGGGGTCATTTCAGGAAGAGATAGAAATCTAGTGCAAACAGAGCAGACCTGTACTTTAGATTAGTCTCTGATAATGACACTGTGGTGCAAATGAGTACTGAATTTGTTAACAAAGTCATCTCTATGGTTTCAAAAGTAATTTGTTGCAAACTCAGTTTGTATTGGAAAATTAGATTAATTTCAGAAAATGAATTTTATTGCAGTTTTATTCCAAGTTCCCTTGGAAGAGTGAACTTCAGTTTAGATATTGTATTGGTCAGTACAGCCTGCAGCCATCTATGTCTGTGAGGGATTCTTTTGATTGGTGGCTGGGGGACTAGAACATATTTGGCATCACTATCACATGGCAGGTGGTCCTGTACTATATAAGAAAGTTATCTGTTCATGATTCAGTCTACAGTGGAGCCACTAATCAAGTTCTTCCATGGTTTCTGCTTGTCTTCCTGCTGTGGGTTTTCTTTGTATTGGACTGTGACATGGATGTGCAATCCAAATTAACCTTTCTTCAATATGTTGCTTTAGGTCATGGCATTTATCACAGAAACTAAAAGCAAAATAAAACACAATAATTTCAGAAAACTCTATCATGGGTCCTAATCTTCAAAGATATTGTGGAAAGATTTTATAAGTGATTAAATTCCAACTGTTTGATGTTGTTATAGTCCAAAATATTAGCTTTGGTATAAGAATGTAGATTTGTACAGCCTTGTTTCATTTTTCTTTCCTCTTGCATCTTGAGGAGAGGAGAATGTAGATTTAGTTACCTTCTTTCTTTGCTGCAGTATAATCAATGAATAAAGGTTTTGTATCTCCTCTCCCCCAAAAATAATCAAATAAATAAATAAATAAAAATAAAAAAATCTACTGCAATGGAAACTCCCTCAAATCTACAAGGGTGACCCTGGCAAGACTCCTAGTAATGGGGGATATAGAGCATGAACCAGCCATCTTCTGTAACCAGGAAAGGCTTCCAGGAGAACTAGGAAACCAACCCAGCTACAGTTTGTCATACATGCAAGATTGGGGGGCCGTGAATGGGGAGGGGTAAAGAAGGCACAGAACTTATGGAAGTGGCCAACCAATGACTTGTCCCCAAGAGGGAGCCCATGCCTGACACTGCCTGGATGACCAGGAATCAGAGGCCTGTTAGCCCAGAGACATGTAATAGACTCAATCACAAATGACAAAATAAAGGAAAGAAAGTCAATGAAATGATAACTAATGTTGTAGACAATTACGGAGCAGAACTGTAGAAACCAGAAGGATCCTGGGTACCACAAGAACAGGGCCCACACAATCAGCTAAGCATTCATCATAGTGTTGTGAGAGGTACTTCTGTCTATGTGTTGCTTTTTTTGGTTAATGAATAAAGGAACTGCCTTGGCCTGTTGATAGGGCAGAACTTAGGTAGGTGGGGAAAACTGGACTGAATGCTGAAATAAAGAAGGTGAAGATAGGAAAGAAGCTATGAAACCACCGGAGATAGACATGCTGAAACTTTGCTGGTAGGCCACGACCTCATGGTGATGCATAGATAAATGGAGGTGGGTTAAATTAAGATGTAAGAGTTAGCAAAAAAGAAGTTAGAGCTAATGGACCAAGCAGTGCTTTAATTAATACAGTTTCTGTGTGGTTATTTTGGTTCTGGGCAGCTGGGATGAACAAGTGGCTCCTTGCAACAAATTAGTGCCCAACATGGGGCCTGAACCCATGACCCTGAGATTAAGAGTCTCATTCTCCACCTACTGAGCTATCTGGGTTCTACTATTTATAGGGGCTCACTGAAAGTGAAGGATTAGGAAGCCAGTCTGGGTCTGACATAGGTCCTCTGCATATATGTTATGACTGTGTAGCTTGGTGTTCTTGTGGGACTCCTAACAGTGGGAGCTAGGCAGTCTCTGGCTCTTTTGACTCCTTTTTGGACCTTTTTCTTGTGCTGGGTTGCGTTGTTCATCCTTACTATAAGGGAGTATGCCTAGTCTTATTGCAAGTTGATATGCAATGTCCGATTGCCATCCCTGGGAGGCTTGCTCTTTTCTGAAGGGAACACAGAGGTGGCCCTGAGGCTGAAGGGAGGTGAGGGAGAAGGGTGAGTGGGAGAAGAAGAGGAAGGTAAAATTGCAGCTGGGATATAACGTAAGAGAGAAGAAAAATAAGCAGATTTTAAAAATACAATCTGAGTTCTCATTAAAAGTAAATGCTTATTGAAAGTTTTAGGTGAGTCTTTGCCACGTGATGCAAAAATTATCTTCCAAGAAGATGCAAATATGAGGAATAGGAGTAACTGGATTCAACATTCCTGGGTTTCCTTTATCACTGTAAGCTTATCATTTACAATACATTCACCATGATCATTTGATTACCAGCCAGCTGGTATATTAGGTGAGGAAACTTACTGGCCTGATGGTTGGATTCTTGCTGGCTGCATTCTCTCTGTTGCTTCCCCAGCTTCAAGAACCCTGTCGCACCTCTGGAAGTTCCTCTCTCCAGGTCCATCCTTTTCTCCCCTACAGATTTTCGTCAGAGTAATTGGATCACTGGTGCAGTCACGCTACATGGGTGTTGCTGCCACACTCACAATTAACAAATGCCAAGTGATAAAAGAATGAGAAGGGCCCCCGTTTGAAGATCTGATTCTTGTCCATCCCCAGTTTCCCTCTGGGTGGAGCAAAAAGACACCTCAAGGAACTGTTCTTGCTAAGACTCAACTCAAACTGTGCTTCCATTTAAAAGCATATTTAGACAACACTAAGACTTCTTACATATGACATTTGTCGATGGAAAAGCTTCCCCTTAACCAGAATGCCTTCTCCCTTCCCTCTGTTATACTGTTTTCTGTTACTATAACAAATACCCAAGATAATCTGTTTGTAAATAGAAGAGATTTATTTTGGCTTTGTCTTGAAGATTACCATCCATGATCCATTTATTCCATTGCTTGAGGGCTCAAGTAGAGACAACACGCCATGCACAGCATGCCAAGAAATGTGTGGCAAAGCCAAACCATTCCCTGAATGGCTCAGAAGCAGAGGCTATAGGATAAAAGTGGCTAGAGTCCCAAAATACCCATCAGGGTAAAATCTGACCTAAAAACTCCTCACTGGGTTTCAACTCTTGAAGGTTCCATTGCTTCTCTATTAGCACCACACAGGGGAATAAGTGTTCAGTACCTGAACTGAGTAACATTTAAAGTCTAACCAAGACAACATTTATTCCCACACCTCATGTCTTCCTTGATTGGCTGATTCTCCATAGTATTATTGTGATGTGATGCCTTATATTCGAAGGGTTACTGATGACTCTCTTCATGTTGGGCCACATTCCTCCTTCTCTAACTCGTAACAGATGTCTTATTATGAAGATGTGACCTTCTAATGTCTCTAATTTCCTTAGAGCACAAAAGATTATGGATCTATGCTTGTTTTTAAACCATTAAGTTGAGTGCAATAGCACACCTGCATATTGCTATTGTGGTTTATCTAGGATTGTCATATACCAGTGATGACTGATGTAGTACAAGCTACTATGGAATGGAATTATAAATTATCCCATGATAATGGTTTTATCATTATTTTATGGATCATGTAACATGCTTTTTCTTCATTGAGGATTAATTTTAATGCCAAAGAAGCCCATTCAAAGGAATATGTTTGCTTATTATACATCTGAATATTTTTAGTTTTTCTTTTGTTGTTAAAAATATCTGTGAGAACTTATACATATTAATCTCAGAGGCTTGACACAAGGTCTTACTATATACAACCCTTGCTGTCATGCACATTGAACTGTGAATTGCTACAAATACAGCAAGAATGGGCTTATTTGAGGGAATTGTGATAATCATAATTTCAAAATTGGGTTTTCAGTTGATAGTGCTCTTTCAGCAACTTAACACCTTAAGAATCTTATTTGGTCTGTGGCCACTTGTCAAAAGTCAGAAGTACTTTATTTACCTGCTGGAAAAATCAGATTGTCTATCCCTGTACTTGTAACTAAACATCATTTATTTGGTGACCTTGACCGATGCGAAACTTATTGAGTACGCCACAAATAGGTATTAGAGTTAGAAACCAAAAAGATGGATTGCAGACAGCAGGTAGGAATAATTTATCTTAACAGCCTGGTAGAATGATCACATCCTGATAGGGTATATGAAATGCTCAAAGATGAATTTGAAGATGGAGTCCAGGAAAATCAACAATTTCCAAACTCAGAAATGCTTTCTTATTTGCATATATTTCCTCCAATCAACTAGCACTGTTCTTTGGAAAGCATAGCAACACCTTTGTGACCTGTGTACTAATACGGAGAATTACAAATAATTGGCTAAAATTAGAGACTGTTTGCAGGTTCTTCTGAGTTAAGTACTATGGAGTATGCAATCTCTCTTATTTAGGTTATCTCTGTTGTAATAAAAATGTATAAAACTCCATTATTGTCATTTCTTCCTTTTTACCCCTTTCTTTATTTCCTTTTTCCTTTGTGCTATTTTTCTATAAAGAATTATAGTTACCATTGCAACATGGTCCCTGCAGTAAGCAGAAGGACATTAGTAAAATTTTGCTTGATATAATTTACCATGTCATTTTAAATATAAATTTACCCCATTATGTTCTCAAAAGGTTTTTTTCTTACCTGTTCATAAAAAAGTCAGAGAAAATGGTAATCTTGTTAGGAGGACCAAGCTTTCTTTGCTTGTAGAAAGTGAAAAGCACAAAGAAAGGCATGATTGTGCGTGTCTGCAATCAGGAAGCAGAGATAGGGGTTCATCACAAGTTTGAGATTGCCACGGTCTTCATAGTAAGCAGTAGACCAGCAGGGAAATATGAGAAGACTCTGTCTTAGACTAAGCTAATGAAAAGACATAAGCAAAAAAAAAAATAAAACTCCAAGCTGAAAGACAGGAAAAAAACTTATATTATATATACATAATTATGTATAATATATGGGGTACATAATTAGTTTATATTAGTATTTATTTATACTAATTACATTATTCATTATACATAGTGGTGGACTTTACAAAGACATTTCACTGAAGAGTGTCATGTACTATGATCATTCTCATGCTCTCTCTCACCTCCTGTATTTTGGTAGTTTCCTTCCTCCCTTATATCTCACCTTTGCCTTAAATTGTGTGTGTGTGTGTGTGTGTGTGTGTGTGTGTGATTTTATGAATGTACAACACCTCTGTTCTATACGTGAGAAAGCACATACTATTTGTTTCTCTGTATCTGGCTCTGTTTCTTAACATGATCATCTCCACTTACATCTTTTTCACTGAAATTACATAATTTGAGGGCTTTTTGTAGCTAAATAAAATATCCCTAATTTTCTTTATGGATCCATCCATTGACAGACACATAGGCTGATTCCACAACCTACTAAACTTGGGTGTGCAAGGATCTCTATGACATGCTTACTTAGACTCCTTTGGGTATGTATTCAGAATTAATATTCCTAGGTCATAGAGTAAAGTAATTTTAATCTTTTTGAGGAATATTCACCATGACTTTGAAAGTGACTACACTAATTTATCTTTCCCATAGCACAGGTTAAGGTTTCCTTTATATCTATTAACCTGTCCCCCAAACTCCAACTTCAGCAGGATTTGTTGTCTTTATTGAATGATAGTATTGATGACTGACCTGAGATGGAAATCTAAGGCATGTTTAATTTGCATCTCTCTGTTGACTAAAGATATTGAAAAGGTTTGGTTAGATCATGAGTCAGCCCCTTTAACATTCTGGCCACTTGAATTTGGCCAAATATCATTGACTAAAGAAATCAGGAGTTTAAGTTCCTACAGTGAAGATATATTTGAAATGAGATTAGCATTGAAGTCAGTAGGCACGCTTCGAGTATTTAGATTACACCACAGCTTGAGAGAGTAACAGTCAACCAGTTAAAAGTCTTCAGAAAACAACAGCACCACCCTTCCCAAAGGGGAAGGAATTCAGCCTCCAGATTGTCATTGAATCAATGATGTGCCTTCAGCTTCTGCCAGAAATTTGAAATTTCTATGTTTCTCATCTTTGCATTTTTTCAGACTTTCTGTAATTTCATTCCTTACATAAGTGTTTGTGGGTATGTGTATAAAAAGTATGTTTTCTGTTTCTGTGTGGGACTCTAATATAGATAAATTGAGATTTCCTTCCCAAATTACTTGAATGAGTTACATTGGCATTGTTTTGAGAACAATAAAATCTTGCAACCATGCATTCACATGTCTTTTCTTTATTTAACCAAGCACTGAAACATGCATAGACTGTTCTCTCAAGCTATGGCATAGTCTAAATACTCAAAACATGTCTATTGACTTCAATGCTAATCTCATCTCAAATATATCTTTACTGTAGGAACTTAAACTCCTGTTTAATCAAGCAAGTGGGTACCATGGCCCAGCCACACTGATTCATTTACTCAATAGATACAAGATGCGCTCTCCTAACATATGGCACTTGGAAATCATTTTCTTACCTTCCATTGGCTTCCCTTGTTAGAATTCTTCAACCCACCTCCCATAAAAGTAGACTGCAAAGTTACAAGGGAGATGGAGAGATGGTTCAACAGTTAGAGCACATGAAGCTCCTGCAGAGGACCTGGGTTTGGTTTCCAGTACTGACATGGTGACTCACAACTGTTTGTAACTTCAGTTCCAGAAGATCCAAAGCCTCCTTCTGGCCTTCTCCAGCACTACCCATTCATGAGGTGCACACACACACACACACACACACAAACACACACAAACACACACACACACATATATGTATATATTAGGTAAGCATTCATATACATAAATAAATCTAAATAAAACTTAAGTAAACAAAAACAAAGAAACAAAAATGATGTAGGAGGGTCATCTGTCTATGTGTTACTTTCATTGG
>LOEQ01004335.1:83384-97223 GCA_001685075.1 Bramus lutescens | reverse complement strand
AAAGAAAGAAAGAAAGAAAGAAAGAAAGAAAGAAAGAAAGAAAGAAAGAATATCTCCTCTTCTGCTAGGACTTCAGCACAAGATCCTGGTTACACTTCCATTAAGACTTTTTACTGTTCCTAAATTGCCAGCAAAATTTGAATTATAGTCAGTGAAAAGTGTTTGAGAGATTTGAGAGATAAGTAGAGGAGTCACTTTTCCACATAGGATGAAGCATGAAAGAAAAATCAAGGGTGGAAGTATAATATAATCCTTGAGACGATGTGTATAGCAGAATAATAATATAATAATAATGGTAAATACACTGTTGACCCCAGTAGATGCTTAAACTGTGGATCAAAACTGTCTGTTCTTTCTGCTATTTTCCTCTATATCAATAAGCAATAAAAATAAAACAAGTGTAATGATATATTATACCACAAAATTTATAAATGATATATCAATCTCTCACAATACTGTATTGTACTCTACCTGAGGCGGGATGTGAAGACAAGGAAAATTAAAGGGACATGGGAAGAGAAAAACCATCCCCCTTGAAGTCTGGTTCAATTCTCTTGATAGCTTGGCACCTATAATTTCAGCACCTATAAAGACAGTATTCCCTTCATATAAGGATGCTTAAGGCCCAAGCCTACGTGATCTTTGAGTCTGTTCTTTTGCAATGTGCAAACCTTTGGTGTTCTGAGAATCAAACCTTTGGCATTATGAGAATCCCACACATGGGACAATGAACTTTGTTTATACTATAACCACATCTACATTCCTGTGTCCACCCTTTGTAGCATAGACTTTTATAACTTTACCATCTGTAATCCTATGCACCGTACCTAAGGAACTACCATACATTTTACTTAAAATCCTTATTACATCTTTAAGATGTAACTTCGGAAGCCATCAAAATCACACAGAGTATAAGAACATCTGAGCACAGTTGTCTCTTGAGAAATCCAAAGCCAAGATTGAGTCTGTATGCTTCCTTCTCCGGAAGTCTTTTTCTGTTATTCCCTTGCTCAAATCCATGTGAAATCTCACCATATGAAGCTCTGGCTGAACTTCATGCTCACTCAGCCTGAAATTCTTTTTCAAGGCAAAGTCCAGAATCTGACCTTCACTGGAGGAGAACTCATTGAAAAGAACCCATGCTAGAAAATTTTGCAGTATGAGCTGTGCCTCTTGTCCATACTCCATTCTTAATTACCTCGGTTTCTAGGAGAATAATCAGCCACTCTTTTGCCTCTAAGAGAACCATTTGAGATCCTGATAAGGTGAGCCAATTCTAGTCTAGACTGACAGCCATAGATGTGAGCATTTGGCAGTGTATTACAGATCCATGCCATGTTATGAATGACTGCTTTTTATGAACGCAACACTCTGATTCCTGCTCTGATCCTTAGATTTCCCCGTAGACTTTCTAACCTCTCTACTCCAACAGCTGTCTGTGAAGACAGCAGGCTCCATCTTTCCTAATGTCATAATTTTAGTTTGTACTTACAACCTCAAACTTTTCTTCTCATGAAACTCTAAATGAAGGGGTCTGCCTAGCTTTCCAATGCCATAATAGATGAATCTAGATATCAAGGTTCTCAGTTCAGGAAGTGCAGAAAGCATAGCTATTGTGTATACTATGTATGCTATGTATCTACACCATCATAAAAAGATACAATGTGGCACACTAAGAAAATGCACACTGTGGCTAACAAAGAGGGAAATTACCCAGCTAAATGTGAAAATAGAAAAAGAAAAAGGAAACACCCAATACCACGGACATAGCTGTATTAGACAGGCCAGTGGTGATTAATACTGGCTGGAAACTGAGTACGCGGATTCCGAGTCTGAACACTGTACAGGCCATCAATAGTTATGTCAGGCTGGAAAATCACTGCGAGTTTTCCAGTTTGAAATATTAAAAGCCAGTGACATGTATTCCAGATGGGGAGTTCAGTATAAACACCCCAGGTTTCTGCTCACTGCTTTTCTCTGAGTTTACCTTGAAAAAGAGCCAGAAGGGAGAAAAGGGGATGAAACCTTGCTGTTTAATAGGAAAGGGGGGAGTTTAACTGTAGATAAGTAGATCCTAAAAGACAAAGCTGTAACTGTGGAAGACATCAGCACCATTAAAGAAAATCATCCTCAAAAGCTGGAGAGATGGCTCGGCCATTAAAAGCATCTGTTGCTCTTTTCAGAGGATGTGAGCTCATTCGCAGGACCCACAAGACGGTTCATAACTATCAGTAACTCCAGTTCCAACACCCACTTCTGACCTCCGTGGACACCATGTACACTGTTGGTGCATATACTGACAAGCAAACAGAACAGTTGCACACATCAAATAAAACATTTTAAATATTTTTTAAAGTCCTGCACTGCCCTGGGGCAAAAGGAAAGGACCCCTGAGGCCAACCCCCATTGGAAACTTCCTGTCGTGAAAATTTAAACAAAGGAGAGAACCAGAAAGGAAAATGTTACTGAACAGCTTTCCTCATCAAAAGTAGCCACCAAAGAACAGCTTCCTCAGGAACCAGCCTGGAAGTCAAACAGCGGTCACGGGGACCAATCAAAGCCAACCTGACAAAGTCCTTATTAGACAGGCCAGATGATACTGGCTTTATGGGACAATATGATGAAAGAGTCAGAGAATCGTAGAGGCTTAGGTCAAAGTGCAAGAAGGCTGCTAAGGCAAAGCAATGGATGGCAGAGCCGGCTTCTCTACAAAGGCCTTGAGACATAGTTATATTAAACCATCCTCGAAGAAAAAAAAACCTTCTTTCTTACAGGGAAGCTTGTGAAGACACGGGATGACGTTCTAAAGAGATCTGAAGCAGGAACGCAGCTGTATTTCACTCTTTTCCGCTCCTCTAAGTTACCCCAATAAAACTCATTGCTTCACCAAGCTGGAGTTTTGGGGTATCCTTAGTTTGACCTGTCATCAGTTTCCTATGAGCAGACAATTGTTCTTGTCTCTCTAGTAGTAGCGTCACACAACATTGACCTTGGGAAGCTATCACAGTGAAGGCTGAGTTGCAGCTGACACCCCAGAAAGTTGAAGATAACAATAGGCTATCCAACATAGGAATTTCATATGCAGAGGAAACACTGTGGTACCCACAGTGGGTCCTGCATCTTCTCACCCCTCCAGTTCACTCCTGCTGTGGATTATCTAAAGGCATTCGAAGACTGATCTTTAGTATCTCCAAAAAATAAATAATAAATCCCATTTATTTTCCACTGTAGTATTTTTCCTTATACTTGCTTCCAGATTAAGAACTGGCAAATTAAGCTATGTCTGTGTGCTGAAATTAGATCACTTTTGTCATAATTGAGAAAAATATGTTGTGAGATTCCCTCTGACTAGGACTGAATGGCTTTGTCACGGGACCCCCAGATGCAGGAATGCTACACACGCCTTCATAAATTCTCTTACGCTTGCGCTGTCTCATTCTATAAACTCACTCTAGCGGATAATTTTTATGACCCCTGCTTTGCAAGCACAGTGTCCTTGCAGTCTCTAGCTTCCCCGGCATGAGATTCCCATACCCTTCACAGCTCTGCTCTCCCCTCCTCTTCCTCTTCTTTCTCTTCTCTCTCTCAGCTCTCTTCAGGTGAAATTCTTTCCAGCCACTCCGCCTCACAAGCTGGATGTTCTTTCTCCCTCACAAACTGACTTGGGAAGTTCATACAGAGAACTCGGCGAAAAGTAAATGTTATGCATCTCTCTCCCCAGAAAACATCTTTCCAATTTGAAAAACTGCTAAAGAAATTTGGGGCAGCCCCTGGGGACTGCTTCTTTCCCAATATCTCAACTGTCCAATATACAACCAAACTAAAGGCATTGGCCAAGATCTCTCACTTTCATCAAAATAATTCCCTGGAAAAAACTCTGTGTCTGGTTTTGTTTGTTTATTTATTTGTTTGTTTGTTTGTTATAGATGCCTCAATAGATGAGGGTCACACTCATCATCCAAATATAGCTTTGTTATATCTTAGGGTGGGTCTGACACGGAGTTGCCCTGAACATATCAGACACTGATGTAGGACTTGAGGTATGTTGTGGGGACACACCTAGTACTACTACAGTAACTTCAGGGAATAAAAAGAGGATGTAGCAAACCCATTAATTATAATTTAAGGAAAAGTGCAGAACGTTTCTGAAAGTCTTCCAGATTTTACCCTCTAGAGGAGCTAAAACCACGTGCGAGTACACTAACCGGTGCTCACAGAACCAGATTGCATGCTGATGTATATTTTATAGGAAAACCTCTTCAGACATGAGAAAAATATATATATTTAAAAAAGAAACTGCGCAAGGAGCCCCAGATTTACTTCTCTATTTTATTAAACGGAACTTTCCCTGTCTTTAATAACAAGGAGGAGACCTTGTGAGCTCGAGGAAGAAACACACAAGCTGCACCTGCAATTAATAGAAGTTTTTGAGGCCTCCCTGCCTATCTCTGGAAATCCTAGAGCTCCATCTACTGGTCAGTCAGTGCAGTTTAAGGGAATTTGCAAACCTTACAGAAAAGGTGACCAGAAAGGGACTTCATCAGGAGCCACAGAAGCACGGAAGAGCACCGAAGACCGCCAGACCTCACAGACATCCGTAAGAGCCGTGTGTAATTTGCAAGTGGGCACACACTAAAGCAAAATTGTCCTTCCCTTCATTATGACAGGAGGTCAGCTTCATCCGATGACCCCAAGCTCAGGTAAAGCCTGAAAAATAAGAAATTCCCTTGACTTTCTATGCCATAAAGGACCCCAACAAGGAAGACGGTTCCCATCGCCTTGTAGACTGTTAGGACGCTAAGACTGTATCAACTTCCACATTCTCTACCACTACGGTTGAGCTCAGATAATTCTACATGTAACAAAGTGGCAAAGTTAACCACGTTGTGGACCCTGGGCTAATTTTTGACCCCTGATTACCTTCACCAGTTTGACCTTTTGGTCTCCGATTGTGCTCTCTGATATCGATGACAATATCAGACCAACCTGGCTGGTGCTCCTTTTAACCTCTCTAGCAGCCAAGAGGTCATCTCACTCATTCTTCTCTGGTCCTAAATTTCCCCAATTTCCTCTTAGATGCTGACGTAATTCTAAAGTTTATGGCTGTTTAAGACTCCTCGAGATTCCACAAGATACTTGTGACAGTCTTAACACTGAGTCTCCTGTCTCATGATGACCAGAGCTGCCTGCGGCTTCAAAGGCTTTTCCCGCAATAACTATCTTCATCATCAACAGGTTCCCCCTGACACACGGGATAGCTCCTTACCATTCACTGACAACCACTCCTACCACAAATCATTCAAAGGACTCTGACATCTTTCTCTCTGAGACCCCTATACCCTTAACCCATAAAAACAAAGATTTTGCAGCCTCTCGCTGATGCGGTTCTCACTATTACACACCATAGCTCTTCTTGCAACACCATATCTTTTAAAATAAGCTAGATGGGTCCTACAGAAAGGTCCAGAACCTGAGGATCACAAATTAAGAGGTTGTTCTAATCCATGTCATGGTTCACAATACACCCCTCCTCACAACTGGTATTAGATTCTAAGGATGCCTTTTTTTTTTCTCCATGCCTGTATACTTACACACTCACAGTTCCCTATTTCCCTTTGAATGACAGTAACCCTCTAGCCAGGTCACTTGACAACTTACCTTGAATGAGTTGCTTGTGGAATTTTGAAATCACTTTCACACTTCTGGACAGGTTATAGGCAAAGCCTTAAAAACCCTTAAATTTCCCCCGGAGAGCTGTCTTCTCAAGTATGTAGATGACTTTTTAAGATGCACCCTAGACATACTCTCTACAGAGGAACCACTAGTCTAACTCTTCCAAGGTTGCCTTCATGTGGATGTAAAGTAACTTGTGAGAATAGCCAGATATCCTAATAAAATATCTAGTTTCTTGGACTAATGTTAACCACAGGCAAAAAAAAAAAAAAGAGCCTTGCTGTGGGGAATCCCCTACGAAACAACGAAACAGCTGGGAGTGTCATGATATAAAGGCTAATGCAGAACTCAGATGTTGAAGCTGAAGTTTTGACTAACCACCTTTGTGATATCTAAAAGAGCAGAGGAAGAACTGTTCGATCAGACTCTTGTAATTACTGGATCGACCTCTGCCCCAGTGATAGTTCTTCCTAATCTTCCTAATCCCTTTTCTCTATTTGTATATGAGCAAAAATGAATAGCACTGTTGAGTAATAACCTGAAATTTGGGACCTCTCAAGTGTCAAGTCGTGCATCTCTCTACAAATTATTAGAGCTGGTATCATAGGATTATCTCCTTGCCTCGGGGGAAAAGCAGCTGTGCTATTGTGATTGATCAGCTATTGACAGGAATGTTAATCCTTGGATAGGGTAGGTGAATCACATGATTCACTTGTTCCTTGAAATTTAATTCCAGGTCCTTCCATTATATCTTAGATAGAAGAATCAACAAGTACCAGACTCCTCTGTCAGTCTTCAGAGCTGTCAATACAACCTCAGCAAGCTCAGAACCTCCAGATTCTAAGCCCATGACCTCTCTCCAACATTGCAATGAAGAGACCATTGTTCTCACCTGAATTCCTAGACCAGCCTTATGGAATTACGCACTTTCCACGAACTGAGTTGCCTGGTCCAGAGTGGAAGCAACAGAATGGTGGTAATAGCACAGACGTTTTCAGAGAATATGACAGTGAGAATAGCAGAAGTCACAGAAGATGAGGCTTCTCAAAGTAATTCCACATCAGTCCCAAAGCAGAACTTACTTTGTTCTTTCTGCAGCTCTCTAGCTGGGGGCAGGAATGAGTCTCAATGTGTTTTTACCCTGATTTTGCCTATGCTTTCCAGTGATACATACCCATGCCTCCATTTAGAAAGAAACAGGTCTTTTCATTGCCCATAATACTCCAATAAACCTGTCCCTGAGATATTGGCCCTGCAAGAAGCCATTTAGATTCCAATTTATGTCGCCAAAAGGACCATTCTGACATTTCTCTGAATAACAACCAGTGATCAATAGGCCAAATAGGCAGCTTGGGTTCCACTCTTTGTTGCCTTGCTTCTCATCTTCAGTCTCTGTTGGTCCCTGTACACTCCCCAAGAAATCCAGCAACTTTTAGAACAGGGCTTTATCGTCTCCTTAATAGGACAGCTGGGCCACCCAGAAAACAAGTTGCTACTCCCTGGATACATTGTTGGGGAAATTATCGCCTGAAATGATCAGCTTCACACTTTGAGTCCCATTGCTTTAGCATCATGGTGCACCAACCTGGAGTGCGTGGTGGAGGAGTCTGTTAATCCAATGCCTGGGAAGAAAAGAAAGAGAAGGAAAGATCAGCGTCCCACAGATTCAAGGACACACACAGTCCATGATCAAAGCCACTCTATGGCCCGCAATGAAGGCTCTCTGACCTTCCAACAGTATCATAAACATGAGACAAATGTCATTAATACATAGACTTTTAGGAAGCATTCCAGATCAAAAATGTCTCATTGCATTTCCTTCTCTGAGAATTCAGCTGTTATTCCATGAGGCTAACCAACTAATCAGACATGCAGAAAGACCTACACGTGTCTCTTATTAATTTCCACATGAGTAGGCTTGAAAGAGAGCCTCCATTCCTGGTAAAGTTTTCAGATGACTACACCCTTAAACTCACCTGAGACCAAATGTCAACAGAGTCAAAATTAATCATTTAAGCTTCCTCTGAGATGTGATCTTCAGAAACAAACATGTCATGTTTCTACTTACTATTTTCTAAGATGATTTTTTAACAAGGCAATAGATTACTGGTATACAACAGATCATGGTGTTGGTTGTGGAGGGGGGGATCGAAATGACTGGAAGGGTGGGTGGTTCTTAGGTCCTTGGAAGTGGGACTTCAAAGGGATTTATGAGATCCTAGACTGTTTCTTTTTCTCTTTTGTATTCCTTCACTATGAGGTAAACTATTCAGTTCGATCACATATATCTGTCCCTCCATGAACCTGAAAGTATAAGATATACAATTAATTGCTTATCAACTAAAAACTCTAAAAATTGTGAGCAAAACTAACCTTTCAGTTTTATAAGTTAATTATCTCAAAAATTTGTTATATGCTTGTGGAAATATAATGAACAAAGTTAACTAGTATTTGTTTGGTTCTGGGAGCAGGCATTAAAATATAAAAAGAAACAAACTGTCGAAGTAGATTTAGAAGCTCACAGGCATTTAAGGAAAATGCATGGAAACGAACCATAACAGTAGAAAAGCTAACCAATTTTCTAAGGATATAGCAAGGTTTCAGATCAAGATGTAGAGGAAGCAACTTAAAATACCTCTGGAAACTGGAAGCAGAGGGATCTTTGCTGGACAGAGAAGGATGTTTGTAAACAATGTCACTGGTGATCTTGGAGATAAGAGAAAATTTCTCTAATGAGTGGTCTAGCCAAGAAGAGTCTGTTGGGCAGAATGAGAAATATTCCTGCACTTGGTAGCACTGTTTTGGGAGTTTTGGGTGGTGCTGCCTTGCCAACAGAAGTTAAGTCACTGGAGTGGGGTGGGGGACAGGTTAGGTACTTACAGCCTTACCCTGCTTGCACTTTCTCCCCTGTTTTGTGATAATGCTTCACGATGTGAACTCTCAGCTTGCCTGTCACATCCTGGTGCATTTCCCAGTCAGGTGGACTCATGTCTTCCTGGAATCCTAAGCTCAAACAGACTCTTTCTATAAGTTGCTTTTGGTCATGGTGTTCTATCACATAGGAGAGTAACTAACTGGTAAACAGGCTTCGTGGCAAAGCATTAAAATGCCACCTATTGGTCTTGATGCTTGTAATAAAGTATGGTAAAAGAGACAGTAAAAAGAAGGGAAGGGTACACTCCAGAACTTGAATCACTCGTATGCTCTTCATTTAGTGTTGGCAAGTCACTTTCCTAAAAATAGTGCTGCAACAAGCAAATGTTTGCATTAAAATGACATTAAATTGCGCACACCTGTATGGAAAAAATTCTAAACATTTTTGTAGTTTGGTTAGGCAAATAGTCTTTGAATTCAATACATAGGAATTGCAAAATGAGAATTGGTAAGTAGGACTTTATCAAATTGAACTGTTATCAAAAATAAATATATAGCTGAAAGGATATATTAGGATTGTCCTAATAGAATTACTTAAATTTCATGTAAAGAACTTTGAAAATGTTACTTATTTACAGTTTTGTTGAACCCTGTGACTGTCCTGAGTGTAAGAATAAATAAATATGCTATATCTATGTTCCCCACATACTTAATGCGTGCTTCTCTTGTTCAGGTGAAGAAAGAATATTCCATTTTTAAAAATTACTTTATTAGTTCTTTTAGACTTTCATACAATGTGTTTCAATCATTTTTCTTTTAATTTGGAAGTATTTGAGATCTCCCCCCACCCTCAACCTTTTGAATGTTCAGTAAGTCTATTTCCTTCTTTAAATAGTTTCTTTGGCTATTTTAGCGCAGTCTTGAAGAAAGTTTTAGATTTACTTAGTGATTTTCTTCCATTTATCTTATATAACTCTTAGATTTTACAATAAAAATTTGCTCTGTTGCTTGTTCCTCTGTTACTTGACAAGTAGTTTTTAATACCTGCTAGATTTTAAGGGTTAAATTTATCATTTTTGTAGCATAAGAATGCAGCTTTTTGCAATTACTGCTGCTATAATTTCATATGTGCATTTAGTAAATGTTTACCTCCCACTATCCTTCCCTCATTCTCTTCCCTCTGCTACTTATTCTTCCCAATAAGCTCCTCTCATATTTGGAAGTCTTGTTTGTGAGCCACTGAGTTTAATTATGGTTGTTTGCCTGAGCAAGAGTGTTTGTCTTGGGGGTGTTTATTTCCTGGAGCTCAGGCAACTTGTCAGTGGCTACAGCAGTAAAGAACATGATGCCCTTTGTTGGGGGCGGGGTTGACTTTCTGAAGAGCTCCGGAAAAGGTGGAGCCCCATGTGCCCCTTTCCCGGGCCTGGTGGGATGCGGGTGGTCTCAGTCCTACCTGTGCTGAGTTGTTGAGTGCAGCACAAATGTCATGTCCTGAAAATACTTATTACTACCACTCATCCCCCTTTTTTCCATTTTCATCTTTCTCTACCACCTCCGCCATGATGTTTTCAGAGCCTTGGGTGGGGAGGTGGTATAACGGTCTCCTTTTGGATAATAGTACTTCCCTTTTTATTGTAATAACGCCTCAATCTTTCCTTAAGGTTTTAGCGCCAAACTGGCTTAATCGTATTTTCATTTGCCTAATGCTATTCTGAACTATGCACAAATGTTTTATCCTAATCGCCGAGTCAGCTATTTAACACCGATAGATATGTTTCATAATAATTCTCATATTCATTTGAAAGGGGATCTTGTTTTCTATACTTATAATACAACTCCATCATTGCCCCCTCGTTTCTTTCCCCTGAACATCTTCCATAGACCACCCACCACTGCCCCCTTTCAAATTCATAGCCTCTTACTCTTTATTTTTTTCCTCCTTCTCTGAATGGAAGTAAATATGTAAATGGACCTGCTGAGTTTGTTTAGTGTTGTTCATATGTCTATGTTCTAGGACTCACCACAGAGTGTTGGATAACCAACCAGAGGGTCAGCGCGAAGGACAACTAATTCTCCCTCTCTAAGCAATCTTCTACTGCCTATAGCTTTTCATTTAAGCCTGGGGCCCCATAAGATTTCTGCAGTGAAAGATGACATGTCATCTGGTGTTTTCACCGTTCAAGTCTTGGGTAAGCAGCCATATTATTGAGATGTTATGGATTTAGCTTCCCGGTCATGTTCTGGTTGACACCATCTCATGGCAACTTTGTTATCCTCTGGCCCTTAGAATCCTTCTGCTCCTCTTACATAATATTCCTTGAACCATAAGGAGGTAGAAGTTTTTTGCAGATGTATCCTCTAGGGATGGGCACCTCACAATCAGTTGTTCTCTGTGTTTTAACTAGTCGTGGCTTTCTGTCATGGTCTGGGTTTTCTGTGAAAAGAAGCAAAGAAGATGAGGGGTCGGAAGAAAAATTTTCTGTGAGTGTAAGAAAAAGTACTTAGAATGCAGTTAGAAGTCTAATTGGTTTAATTTAAGAAAGTGGCATTAGTAGATTATCCTCTGGTATTTATGACCTTATAACATAAGTCACTAAGTTTATAGAACCAGGTATGATTTCCCTCAACTGCCACAATATGAGTGCCATTCATTTTATGGATATCTGGCCATTCTGGTCATTGCCGTAGTTCATAAGCATCGCAGCTGGGTTAGGACTATCCAATGTTTTCTTTCCTTAGCAACTTGCACATCTTCCAGGATCATGAAAGATAATCCTCATGAAGGAGTTTTGGGATAAGATCCAGCTTGATTCTGCTTTTCTTCTCAGGGCGTGATGTTTTCAGCAATGGGGACTTACTTTCTACCTCTAGGAGGAACCCAAGGGCTACAGCAGTAGCTTGTATTATTTTTTAGTAAAAAGCCATCATTTCTTGTTGGACATGAGCACATTACTGTCAAAGGAAAAGGATTCCTATGGTAGTCATTGTAAAACAAACAGAAAGAAAGTGAAACATATTTCCTTCTTTTACACATTGAGAGAAGTAACTTTTTTGAAAAGATTATTTTTAAGTTCACGTATGTGACTTTTTCCATTCCTTTTTAAAAACTTTTTTAATCTTGAGGTTATGATATAATTGCAACATTTTTCCTTTCCCTTTTCTTTCTCTTCTAATATATCTCTATCCACTCTCCTTCAAATTCATTTCCTCTTTTTCACTAATTGTTACTGCAAGCACTTTTTTGCTAGGCACGTATGTATGGGTGACTTGTGCATTCACGGCCTGCAGAGGGCGGAAGAAGACAACAGATAATGAGCACATGAAGGTTTGAATCATTCTGGTAACGAAGCCTTATCCTCAGCTACATCTGCAAGAGCTAACTTCTCAGCCCTTTCTCCAGCCCCTCCAGAAACGAGTTTCATAAGCTTCTGGGATGTGTGTTTTATACTGTGTCTGTGTTAGAATTCTTCATGCATTGTTCATTACATAATCATGTCGAGGGGACAATCTCAGAAGCCTCAGATGGATTTTGGTTACTGGCACTTTATGAGAGAAGCTAAGTGGATAAAACTGTAACATCAACACAAACGCTGTCTGAAAAGTAAGACTCCATCTTTTTCGTGTGAAAAGGATGTTGTCAAAGGGAATACAAACCTATTCTGGTCTATGGACAGCCAAAGATTTAGAAAGCAAGTGATCGTTTCTTCCTTTGGCCTCTTGAAATAAGCAGGTTTGTTTAATCAGGTTCTTGAACACACCTTACTGTGTGAGCTCTATAAAACATTTCACCATATACTGGTAACTATTGGTGGAGGTCCATAACACCACTACAAAAATCAGTACTCCCAGAAACGTGAGAGTAGGTGTGTTAGCTTCATTCCAAAGGTGAAGTGTCTACGCTGGGGCTTCTATTGCTAGGCAAACACATCATTGCCAAAAGCAACTCAGGGAGGAAGGGTTTGCTTTAGCTTACAGCTTGTGCTCCATGAAGGTCTGGACAGGAACTCGAGGCTAAAACCTGGAGGCAGGACAAATTCTTTCATGCTGAGGCCACGAAGAAATGCTGCTTACTGTCTTACTCAGCCTGCTTTCTAATGGCACTCAGGCCCACCAAAACACAGGTGGTACCACCCACAATGGGCTGTGTCCTCCCACATCAATCACTAATTCAAAAAATGCACTACAGACAGGGCTATAGGCCGAACTTATGAAGGTATTTACTCAACTGTGAGTCATTCTTTCTAAATTACCCTTGTTTGTGTCACATTGACATAAAACTAACCAGCACAGTAAACCATAAACGCTCCAAGACTTAGCACGAATAGTTTTCGGATAAGTAAGTCATAATTTCTTGTTGCATGTGAACACAGTTCTGTCAACAGGAAAGAAATCTATTTGTAGACTTTGAACAAAATCAGGGTTGAGAATCAGGTGAGCAAGATTTCTTTATTGACACTCTGGTAAAATAAGTTCTTGGATGCTTCTCAGTAGATGACGATTCTATGTAAGTATTCTTGCCTTCCAACTCCTCACACACGCTCACTACAGCAAAGAGGTCTGGATGGCTGCTTCAAAATACAATAATCTGAGAGCATAAGATGAACTCTATCTGGATTCATTACAAGAGGGGAATGCACAATCAACCACTCCCTAAGGAACAACCAATCCATCATGTCTTGCTGCATGTGAATCTGTTACTGTTAAACAGTAAAGATCCCACATGTGACGGCTGTTCTTGCTTGTCAACTTGACTATATCAGCAATGAACTACAATCCAGAAATGGAGGGCACGCCTGTGATCTGGATCTTGAGGAAAGAAGACAACATGCCTTTATTTTAGATCCTGAAGCTGGAAGAGCAGCCTTGTGATATGGATCTTGAGGAGGGGAAGGCAAACCGTTAATCTGGGCCAAACCTTCTGCTGGAAGCGTAGATAAGGACAATGGAAGAAGGAAGGTATTGTTTGTTCTTTGCTTGCCCTGGCCTTGTCAGCACATCCATTCCTTCATTGGCAAAGGAGCCTGTTTCTTCAGAATCCGAGCATATACAGAAGACCTGCTGGGAAACTCGGCCTTATGGGACTGAGCAACTATGGCATACTACGCCCGTCTGTGCTCTATGCGCTACCATACAGTTCATGAACCGGGCAAGGGGCTGGAGATTGAAACACATATGACACACAGAGACACGGATCATCCTTGATACCAGAATGCCCCAAGAATGTCCCCTTTACTGTGCCCAGGGGCAGCTTATACAGGGATAGCCACGCCCCAGCCAAACGCACCAGAAACC
>LOEQ01004335.1:59879-82213 GCA_001685075.1 Bramus lutescens | reverse complement strand
ATAGATAGATAGATAGATAGATAGATGATAGACAGACAGACAGATAGATAGATATGGAGAGAGAGAGAGTTTTATTCCATAAGTTCTGTCACTCTGGAGAAGTGTGGACCTAAAGTTATGAGCAGATGTGAGCCGTCATGTCTGCATTGAGAACTAAACTTGGACACTTGACAAGAGCAGCAAGTTTTCCTACCTGGTGGCCCATTTTTCCAGTTCAAAGAGAAATAACTTTAATAAATTTTGTATAATGTATCTCAAAGGTTGATTGTTTTGCAGTCTGTTCTTCTGATTCATGATACATTCTTTACTACACTACCTTTTCATAGAGAAACACTCTTGATAGCTCTGGACTGAGGTTGTTACTTGACATCTCAAAGAGAAAGTAGAAAATAAAGCTGGATCAACTAGTACAGATGTTTTCTGAGTAATAAGCCTCCTTTTCCTATTGCATCTGAAAATGCTATAATCATAGAGAAAAGTTTTTTGTGGCCTTTGAAAAAGAAAGCAAGAAGGAAACAAGTGAATGTGAGCCCTTTGACTCTGTGAGGAGTCAATATTTTCAAAGATTTATTTGCTTTTATTCGTCTATTAAAATTTTTCTATGAGTATTTTTCTGTACTCTCTCTCTCTGTCTCTCTGTCTCTCTCTCTCTCACACACACACACAGAGAGAGACATGTATGCCATGTAAGCACATTGCTCCATCATGGCCTGCAGACTCTGAAGAGAGCCATAGATCCTGTAGAACCAGTTATAAACAGTCGTGAGCCACCACATGCATACTTGGAAATGAAGTAATCCTTGGCAACTATACTTATGTATGATTTTTAAGGAAAAGATTTAGAATACAATAAGAAATCAATGCCTGTCTAGCAAAGTGGTAGTGGAGGTTGATTTTTCTAAGGTCCATAACTTTATCAGCCCCAGGAAACAAACTAGGTTTCTAGCAACCAGTATGATTTCCCTCCTTTTATTGTTCCTTAAGTCCAATTAGACAGTTGTTGGTTACTGCCAGCATGTGAGTGTCACGCATTGCTCCTTTGCACGTATCTTGTCATGCTGGTCATTGCCATCTATAAGTGCTGCAGCTATGTAGGATTGTGTGCTTCCCTCCCTTGGAAGCATGTACAGTATTTTCTGGTACCGTCGGAGGTGGACTACAGGAAAGTGGCTCTCAGAGCAGATCTGACTGTAGTTATCTGAGTTATGCCTCCTAAATGTGTGGTGTCCAGCAATAGGGGCTTGCTTTCGACCCCTGAGAGGCAACTAAAGGCTGCATCAACAGGACTGTATTGTTTTATTCTAAATTGTATCCCAAGACCTAGATAAATGAAGTTCCCACCCCCATATAAAGGAAAAGATAGAAATCTTATCTATCATAGAAAATCACTGCCAGGCACAACAAATAGAGATCAAGCGATTTGGGGGGGGGTCCCAGACCCAATGGGTACATCACATAGCTCCTGTAACTAGGTCTCAGGGAGCATCTTAGAAGATGGAACGGAAAAATGGTAAGAGCCAGAATGCCAGAATGTTTCTGTGAAACAGCGCCTTTTCTAAATAACTACATAAACAGTATTTCCTAGAAATGACTACATAAACCTGCTTGAAACAGTAGCAATACCCATGGACACGTTAACTCAGAAGGGGGAAATTCTCTTTCTCAGGGTCCCACTTCTACACAAAGGAGCACAGATAACTATTGGCTGCTGGGAGGAGAGTAAACCTTTCCCACCAATGAGTCCCACTGTTGGTGGTCCCATGTAAAATAGTCAAAGTTAACACCATATACACAGAAGGAAGAAAAAGCAGACTCGTCAAATTTTATACAGATTTACATATTTGTGTGAGTATATGCAACAAATAATTTTAAAAGAGGCTACTGACTTTAGAATGTAGGAAGCATGGGGAGGATTAGATTTGAGAGAGCACAACTAGATAGGACTGGAGGGAAGAAAGGGAAGAGAAATGAGGTAATCTGTTGGGGACTGTGAACCCCCAGACCCTGAATTTCCTATCAACAACTTGATTTCCTATGCTTGCAGCTGATCGGAGCAAACAACTTGTCTTCCTGTGTTTGCAACTGCTCTGAGCGTGAGACAGTGGAGTGGTTTCTGGTGCCTTGCTGCTGAAGCATCCCAAGAGTTGGGGCGTGGCCATTAAGTCAAGTAGACCCTATATCAGACCCTATATAAGCTGTCCTAGAACACAATAAAGTGGGTGTTCTTGATTCAAGTGGGCTTCTTGGCATTCTTGTTTCAAGGGTGACCCATGTCTCTGTCTATCTGTGTGTCTCTGTATGTTTCAATCTCCAACCCCTTGCCTAGCTCATGAACTGTACTTTAGCACACAGCACACAGAGTGTAGAGAAGGCTTTGTGTTACAATAATCGAGTCCAGTTAAAAGCATGTTTAAAGAACAGAGTTCTGGGCAAGAGGGAATGACCAATATTAGCTACTGAGCCATTTTTCTTTCTCCTAACAAAAGTCAGTTTAATAAGTTCATTCAATGCATATTTTATAAGCAGTTTTTCTTCAAAATCATCATTTTGTTAGTTGCTCTCTTAAAGAGAAATGGGCCTATTTCTTACAGGTAGCACAAATACTTTGGTAATGATAAGCCTTCATTTCTTTTTTCATGGGAATAGGTTACACAAAGGGAATTGAAGTGTAATGAGGCAATTGAACATCATTCCTTCCTTGAGTCCTTGAAAGGAGTAAGTCTAATAAGATTCTTGGATGTACCTCAAAGGCTGGTTTGTTTTAAGCAGTCTCTCCTTCCAATTTTCTATGCATTGTTCACCACTGGTACAAATGCTGATATCACCACTTCAAAAAACAATTCCCTGAAACTAAGGATTGACTTTCTTAGATGCACTCCAAAGAGAAGTTAAGTGGAGACAACAACAACAGTTCACACAAACAATTTCTGTGTAATAAGTATTCATTTCGTGTTGGATATGAACTGTAGGAACATATCTTTCCTACAGTCTATTAGTGTAGCCTTTTCGAAAGCAAATAGACAGGAAGCAAGTTATCATGTTCTCTTCTTTGACTCCTGGAAAGAAATATGTTTAATGCATTTCTTGAATGAACATCAAACGGTGGCTGTGTTATCAGCAGCCTAACTTTGCAACCCACCACACATTTTTACTTTAGGTAATGAAGTCTATATTTATGATTCAAACATCAGTACTTATGTAAGCCTAAGGATGATATTGCTAGTTGCTCCTCCAGAAAGAGTTAAGTGGACACAGCTCTAACACTTAGCACAAGAACTGTCTGAGTACTGGGGCTTTGATTCTTGCTACACAAATACATTATTGACAAAGGTGCAAGAAGCCTATTTTAGCATTTGTAAAAGTGGGCAGTTAGAAACTAAGTGAATATGCTGCCATCTTTGACTCCATATGCGATGTAGAGTTAATGCATCACTAGGATGACAGTCAAAGAGTGTTTATGTTATGAGTAGTGTCTCCTGGCTCACCATGAGTTCTTTACAGTAAGTAAAAAGAGCATTACCACTCCAAAGAGCAGTGCTCCTAGAAGCCTAAGACTGAGTTTATCAGTTGCACTCCAACACAGGAGTCTCCTTCTTTGGCACTCTGAGAGAAGTAAAGGCACACATACTGTGTTAGAAATAACCATTCATTTCTTGTTGCATATGAACATGTTACTGTCAAAGGGAAAGAAAATTTTAAGTAGCCTTTGAAAAAGCAAACAGGAAGCAATCAAATGAGCTTCCTTCCTTGTCATGTTGACAAAAGCAATCTTTGTATTGAGAATGCATTCTCTGGATGAGTGTATTACCAATTATCTTTCTTTCCAATTTTCCATGCAGAATAGAGTATAGGAAAATGTCCTATATTGCCACATAAAAGTGCAACACTCACAAAAAATATAGACTGATTTTTATTAATTTCACTCAAAAAAGAAATTATCACCGAGAACCACAACTGGTCAAGGTGCCAAGAATAGGAATTTTTGGAGTTCTCAACCCTAAATGGGATGACTTGATTATACTTGTGCTGTTCAGTTTTATGCCAACTTGATACAAGTTAGCATCATTTAGGAAGAGAGACCCTTATAGGAGAAAATCCATCCATATATAAAGCAAATGTAGTTGATTTTCGTCATTGATGACTGATGTGGGAGGGCTCAGCACAACATGGGCAGTGCCACCCTTGGGCTGGTGGTCCTGGATGCTATAAGATAGCAGGCTGAGCACATCACGAGGAGGAAGTCAAGCCGTGTTCCTTCATTTGATGGTCTCTGCATCAAATCCTGCCTCTAGGTTCTAGCCTTGAGTTCCTGCCCTGGCTTCCCTGAATGATGGAATACAAACTATAAGCTAAAATAAACGTTTTCCTTCCCAAGTTGCTTTTGGTCATGTTTTATAACAAGAATAGAAGCTCTAAGACAGTGTTCCTCCTCCCAAACATGTAAAAGTTTAGTGTGATTCTTGGACATATATCAAAGATAAGCTAAATTTTAGGCAGTCTTTCCTTGTAATTAATCATCATATTACCACTCAAAATCAACTGTCCCATAAGCCCAAGACTGATTTTATGAGTTGTGCTCCCAAAAATATTTTAAGTGTACAAAGCTCTAAGCTAGAAAATAAATTCTGACGTATAATCTTTCATTTTCCCTGTATCTACAAAGAAGACTATTGCAATCTTAGAGACAGCAGGCAGACAGGAAGAAAGGTGACTACTTGTCCTTCTTTAACTCTGAATAGAAGTGAGTTTCATAGGTTTCTATTATGTACCTCAATGGGTAGCTGTGATATTATCAACCTTTCTTTCCAATGCATCTTGCATTTTCATTGTAGGCAAAGGAGCATTAGCATTACAAATGGTAAAAACAGCCCTTTAAGACAACTAAGTCTGGTGATGCCAGTTGTATTCAGAAGATAGTGGGACAAAGATCTAACAGCTACCAAAACCAGAACCTGAGTAATATGCCTCTGTTTCTTGCTGCTTAAGATTCCATTCTTTTCAAAGAGAAAAGAAACCTGTTTTGAAAAAAAATCAGTTAAAATCAATTAAATAGGTTCTGTTCTTTGAGTAACTGAAAGAATAAATTTGGTGGGTGTCTTGGAAGTATACCAAACAGTGTTATAAGCAGCCTAGACTTTTAGTTCCCCGTGCATTTTCACGGTAGATAATGAGGGCAGTGTGAGCATTCCAGAAAGCAATGCTACAGGAAGTCTAAGAATGATTTTCATTTGCACTCCAAAGAATAAATTAACTGGACAAAACTTCAACCGCTAACAGTAATACTTTTTGAGTAATAAGCCTTCTTTTAATGTTATTGTTAAATGTTACAGAAGCCTACTGAGCATTGGAAAACCTAACAGGAAGCAAGTTAATATGTTGCCTTCTTGACTTCTGGAAAAACACTGAGTTTAAATCGAAGCATCTCAGAGGGAGGCTTGGGGATAAACTGTCTTTATTCCAATATACCATCCATTGTTCGCCATAGGTAAAGAGCCAATATCACTCCTACATAGAGTAAAATTTCCAGAAGCCTAAAATAAGGTTTGTTACATGCAACCAAAAAGACGATTAAGTGCTGTCTTAATTAATATTCTATTGCTGTGAGGAGGCCCCATGGCCTTGACAACTTGTATAAAAGAAAAGATTTAATTGAGTCTTGCTTATGGTTTCAGAAAGTTAGTCCATTATCATTGTGGTGGGGAGCATGGTTTCACACAGGCAAGCATGATGCTGGAGAAGTGTCTGAGAACTACATCCTTATCTGTAGGCAGCAGTCAGGGAAAGAAAGATACTTAGACTTTTGAAATCTCAAAGCCCACACAAAGTGACAGACTTGCTCCGATGAGGCCACCCTCCCTAATCTTTCTCATAGTTCCACTCCCTTGTTACTAATCATTCAAATACCTGAGCACACATGGTCATTCTCATTCAAATCAGCACAGGTAGACAAACCTCTAACAACTAGCACAAACATGTTCTGCGTTATAAGCCTTTATTTCCTCCCGCATAGAAGCCATTATTGTCAAAGAGGAAGAAGCCTATTGTAGCCTTTAAAAGACTCTAAAAGCCAGAAGGGTCTGGAGAGATGTCTTGCTCACTCTAAGAGATCATGAATGCCAGCAAGACTTCTATACCTAGCAAAATTTTCAAATACCGTAGACGGTATTCTTCCATCACCGCTTTGAAGACAAAGGTCTGAAGCATATGAAAACTTGAGGAACTAACCATGCCCAAAGAACTTATTTCCTAATGATAATCTTTCCATGCAAATCGCTTCTTTGGGATTATGTTTGTAAGTAGATTGCATTTTGTGGCTACATTTCTAGAAGGGAAATTCATAAATCAAAAGAGATGAATATTTTATGGTGCTTGAGCAACACTGCCAGCTTGCTCTGCAGAAAATGTGTCCTCATTTAGAGTTCCATTTGCATCCTTATCTTTTGCAAATATTTTACAACATTAGGCTATACTTAATGAAAACTTTAAAATTATTGGTAAGTGAAAGATTCTTAGTATTATTATCATTTCTTTGATTACTTGATTACTAAAGAGATTGCGAAAAATGAGTATTTTCCTTTTGTTTCTTTTATATAATGTATAACTTTTATTAAGTGTTTTGTAAGCCTATGTAATATTATATAAGATTGTTAAACCTATGTGAATTTTATCTACACAAATGCTTCCTTTTTTAAAGATTTATCTCATACACACACACATATGTATCTGCATGCATGTATGTTCATGCCTGGTGCCACATGGAATAGAGGAGGGAAGCTGGATCCCCTGAAACTGAGTTATACAGGCAGTTGTAAGGTACCATGTGGCTTTTCATTTGGAAGACCAACAAGTGCTTCTAACCCCTGAACTATCTCTCCAGCCTTACACATGTTTCCTTATGTTTTATTTACATTTCAACTTTATCACCACTGTTCAAAATGCAGTAACTTGGCTGGACCAAAGGTCCAGGGCTTCAGAGCCCTTGACACACTTGATGTTTCTTAAATCTAAACCTGTGGCCCATAACCACTTGTAAGTCTAGCTCAAGTGTGCGAAACACCTTATCCTGGCTTCTACGGGCATCTGCGCACACATGTACACACACACACACACACACACACACACACACACACACAGAGAGANAGAGAGAGAGAGAGAGAGAGAGAGAGAGAGAGACATGCCCTCGTACACATAATAAACAATAAATGTAAAAACCAGATTCACCCTCTTTTCTCTGCAGAATTTTAATATTTATTTTTTGTTGTCTCCTGATTTTAGCGTTTATTTTGAGTGGGTTTGGTTTTGTGATTAAGGTGGTAATGTTCAGCATGTGTAAAAAACAGATTCCACCTTATTGGCAAAGTCTGTTGACCTAGCAGAAATTTATTCATTTTTACATGTCACGCACAAGGCTAGATAGGACTACTCAAGGCAGATGTTGGAATAAGTATTAAATTATACTTCAAATTATCTGAAAAGTGCACTTGACTGAATTTTAGGATGGATATTGTAGCTAGAATTTTAAATGCTCCCGACAGGTTCATATTCTAAACATTTTGTTTCCAATGGGTGTTTATGGAAACTCTGTAATCTAAACAGATCACTGGGAATGGGCCTTTGAAGACTATAGCGAGGCAGCAACTTTCAGTTCAGTTCTGTTTCCTGATCCACTTCCATGTGGCCATGTGTTGCCACTATGTACTGAGACACTCTGTCAAGCCTTCTCCACTCACTGGGACCCTCTGAAACTGCACACTGAATTAGGTCCTTGGTATCTCACTTGGCTTCAGTTAGCTGCTTTTTCCTAGCAACCAGGAACATAATACAATGAGAGAGAAGGGGGAAGAGGAAAATGTGTGGAGTGGTAGCCTAAGTGCTAGGAACCCTGCCTGTTTTTTATATGCTGTGGTATCAATTAATTCCTTATAGAAAACAGGTCTCTATAACAAAGGATGTGCTCAATAATGTTAAAACTGCAAGTGAGATTAATCCATTATTAATTTGGAACTGAGAGGATTTGCATAGGTTACTGATAATATTAAAACTTCTATCTCTTCATGGAAGTGTCTCAATGTCTTACAATTAAAAAATACTTTTCTACATCATTAATCAGATTGTTCATACAGATACACATTGCAGTTTTCACTTTAACATGGTGGAACATTTGCACCTGATGATTTTCAGAGCCCAGTCGCTGCTTCAAAGCAGACCCGGCTCCTCTTCTTTAATGGAAACATTGGGCAGAGTCTGTCTTTGTCTTTGTGATACTGTCACTCACTTATGCCCCAAACTGGGTATACGTGTTTAATGGAACTGAACAAATGCAAGTGTCCAAGGCTTTAGGACATCAAGCAAGGTTTTTTTCCACTTCTTTTAGGATACATCTTCAGTTTTTTTTTTCTTATTAATAGTCTTGAAATGACTTCCTGTAGAGCTTCTAGCATAAAACAAAAATCAAGCCATACCAGAATGGTCTATACATTGTACTGTTCACTTCTTAAAACTCTTATTTTGTTTTTTTTTCTCTTGGTTTCTTTTTAATTGAAAATCATTTTTATACATTGCATTCTGTTCACAGTTCTCCCCCATTTTCTCCCTATCATCCCTTCCCCCTGCCCCAATTCAAACTCCATACCTTGTTTCTCACTCTCTTAAAAAAATAACACAGGAAAAAGATTTACAAGAGGAGTAAAACAAAATGAACAAATTAACACACAAGCAAACAAAGGTAGAGAACCTGAGCTGCCAACACATATACACACAGAACTCATAAAAACACAAAATCTGAAACCATAGAACAGAAGCAAAGGACCAGTAAGGTTTAAAAAAAAAAAAGATGTGCCTAAACAAAGCACTATGAGCTAAAATTTCTCCAAAATACCATTGAGTTTGCTCTTTGTTAACCCTCCACTGCTGTGCATGGGGGTCTGGGCATAAATGCAGTTTTTATACACGGTGTGGCTCCTTTGAAGGAACTAAAATTCTGAGGCAAGCAGCTGTCCAGTGAAGGTAGTTTTTTTGATCAGGGATGAGTACCTGTACTTCTGTTCACTTCCTTGTCTCAGCACGGGGAACACATCTGGTTTGACCTCTGCAGGCCCTGTGCATCCTGTCACATTCTCTATGAGCTCATTTGTGTTTCAGTCTTGTTGTGTCTGGAAGACGCCGTTTCCTTGGTAACATTCATCCCCTGTGGCAATTACAACATTTCTGTCTTCTTTTGGGCGTAGTTCCTGAGACTTGAGGGGAGGGGTTTTATGATGACATCCCACTTAGCAGTGTGTGGTCCAAGGTCTCTTGCTCTTTGCACATTGTGGGTCTCAGTATTTGTTCTTATCTACTCTAGGAGGAAGCATCTGTGATGATGGCTGAACAAGATAATGACCCATAACCATAGCAGATTGCCATTAACGGTAATTTTATTGTTATATTCCTATAGCAGAAAAATAGTATTTGCTTTAACCCTATGTCCATGACCTATATAGCCTAAGGTTGTTGGCTGTCCAAGCAATGTAAAGCATGGGTTTCATCCCATGGAGTGGGTCTTAAATCCAATAAAATGGTGACTGGTTATGCCTACAGTGTGCGCACCACTATTGCACTTTAATATCACGCAGTCAAGTCACCCTCACAGAAGCAAGCATTTATAGCTGGGTTGGTGATTACATTTCCCTTCTATTAGTGTGAAGAGGATCTTTTATTATCATGAATGCTAATCATGGTATTAGTCTCTAGATAGGTACCAGCTAGATAGCTACATATTCAATGAGATACGCAAGTTCTGTCAGCAGTGATAGGGCCTTACCATCCATTTGCAAGGAACAACCTTGATATTTAGCATGGGTTGTCTGGGAGTTTTCATGGCTCCCTTTGATAAACAACCCAATTAGATTTAAACATTTCTTCCACTGCAGGTTTCAGTTGGTGGATAGAGATGCCTACATGGGCCCTTGTCTCTACCACTATGTGGTGACTTTATTTAGATTTATTTAGTTTGGTTTAGACATTATTTAGTTTAAAGAAACTTCTCCATAGTAGGTTTCTATATGATCCTTCAAATGACCCTTCATGTTGGCTATTCCTCTACACATTGCCTCCCTTATCTCCCTCTTCCCTCCCTTCTACAACTGATACCGCCGTACCAAAGTCCCTGTCTCTCTCTAACAATTTAATTTTCCTTCCCTTGGAGATTATCCACTTGCCCATAGTTCTTTATTCTATGTCCAAGCTCTGTGGTTTTATTGATAATAGCATGTTTAGTGAAGAATTAAAAGAGCATCCATATACAGAGGAACACATATAATATTTGTCTTTTGAGGTCCAAATTACTTCATTTAGGATGATCTTCTTCTAGCTCCATCCATTTACCTGTGAATGCCATGACTTCACTTTTCAAACCACTGAATATTACATTGTGTAAACTACCTCATTTTCATCATCGATACATCTATTAATGAACATTTAAGCTCTTCCCAACTTCTGGTTATTATGAATAGAGAGTAGCAATGAACACAGATGAGCAAGTGTCTCTAGTAGCATGTAGAGTCCTTCAGGTATATGCTCAATATACCTATAGTTACACAATGAGGTAAGTTTATTCCCAGTTTCCCGAATGAACACTGCACTGACTAGTGTTCCTTTTACCCCACATCCTTGCCACCATGGGCTGCATTTGTTTTATTTACATTGGACACTCCGATTGTCGTAAGATAAAATCTCAAAGTCGCTTTGCATTTCCCTATTGACTACAGATGTTCAGCATTTCTTTAAGGATTTCTCACTTACCTGTGCTCCGTCTTTTAGAACTCTCTCTCCTCTGTATCTCATTTTTAACTAGGTTAATTGTTTTCTTTATGCCCAGCTATATNATATTAGATATTAACCTTCTACTGGATGTATAGTTAGTAACCTGGTTTTTTTGCCATTCTGTAACTGTCACTTTGTCTGGATGCTTTTGTGCCATGCAGAAGTTTTTTTTGGTTTTATGAGACCCCCCCATTGATTAATTGTTGCTCTCAGTGGTTGTGTTTTCAATGTTACATTTGGAAGCTTTCTCCTTTGCCTATGAATTCAAGATTACTTCCCACTTTCTCCTCTACCAGATTCAGTGTACCTGGCCTAATATTGAGGCCCTTGATCCATTTGAAGAGGGTATGTGTCTGTTTGAGAGTGTGTGTGTGGCGTGCACGGATGCGTGCATGATGTGTTTTCACATGAAGCTGAGAAGTGTCCTTTACGGATCACTAAACAACTCTGCTAGAGTTTTGAAGGGGATTGCATTTAATCTGTGGATTTTTGGGGGTAGATCACTGTTTTCATTTTGTTAATCCTACTGATCCAAGAGCATAGGGGATCTTTCTATCTTCTGATATCTTCCTCACTTTTTTTCATCAGCATCTTAAAGTTTTTATTATATAAGACTTTGACTTTCTTGGTTAGAGTTACCCCAAGTTATTTTATATTTTTTGATGCTATTGCGAAAGGTATTGTTTCCACAAGTTCTTTCCAAGTCTGTTTGACTTTTGTATATACTGATTTTGTACTGATTTTCTCTTTTTTCTTTTTTTTTTTTAAAGTTAATTTTGTCTCCTGCTACAATGCTGAAAGTGTTTATCAGCTCTAGGAGTTTCTTGGTGGAATTTTCATTGCCATTTATATATAAACTGATATCATAAATATCTACATAAAGATATTTTGACTTCTTCCTTTTCAACTCCTTCAGTTGTCTCATTTCTCTAGCTAAGCCTTCAAGTATTATATTAAATATGTTTATAGAGAGTGGGCATCCTTGTCTTCTTCCTGATTTCAGTAAAAATGCTTTGTGTTTCTCTTCATTCACATTGATGTTGGCTGTGGGCTTGTTGTAAACTGCCTAAAATGTTTTAACACTGAGCTGTATTTCTAGTATTCTGAGTCTTTCTAGGACATTTATCATGAGGAGTTGTTGGATTTTGTCTAAGGATTTTCTGCATCTAGTGAGATGATCATATGTTTTTTGTCTTTCAACCTTTATGTAGTGGATTGCATTTATCAATTAACGTAAGTTGAAACATTCCTACATCTTTGGAATGAAGCCTACTTTGTCGTGGTGTACCATCTTTTTGGTGTGTCCTTGGATTCAGTTTGCCAGTGTTTTATTGGGAATTTTTAATTCTATTTTCATTAGAGAACCTGATTTGCACTTCTTTTTGCTTTCTTGGGTCTTTGTGAGGCTTCAGTATGAGGTTAATTGTGGCCTCATATAAAGAATTGGGACAGTCTCCTTCTGTTTCTATTTTGGGGAATAATTTAAGGGTATTGACATTAATATTTTCGAAGGTCTGGTAGAATTTTGTGCTGAATCAAATTATTTTGTTTGAGTAACTTTTAATTACTGCTTCTATTTCACTAGGAGTTATAGGCCTGTTTAAATTGTTTATCTTGTCTTGATTTAACTTTTTGTTACATCCTATATATAAAGAAATGCATTCATTTCTTTTAGGCTTTCGAGGGTTTTCCAATTTAGCGGAGTATGGATTTTTTTAAGTATATCCCCTAGATTTCCTTGATATCTGTTATTATGTTCCTCTTTTTGTCTCTAATTTTTATTGATTTGGGTCTTATTTCTCCATCTTTTAGTTAATTTGGCTAAAGATTTATCTATCTTATTGATTTTCTCAAAGAAACAATTCTTCATTTTGGTGACTTTTGTGTTTATTTTTTTTCATTTATTTTATTTATTTCTCATCTCAGTTTGATTATTTCTTGCTGTATGCTCCTTTGGGATGTAAATTCTTTTTCTTTAAAGTCTTCAGGTGTGTGCTGCTGTTAATAGAAGATCACTCCAACTCTTTAGGTAGGCACTTAGTGAGGTGACTTGTCTCTTAGAACCTCCCCCATTGTGTTCTGTAGGTTTGGGTACACTGTGTTTTATTTTCCCTCAATTCTAAAATGGCTTTAATTCATATCTTTAGCCATTTTCATTCAGTGGTGAGTTGTCCAATTCTTCATGAATTTGCAAACTTTCTGTTGCTATTGATCTCCAGCTTTGATCCAAGGTGATTAGAAAGGCACATGATATAATTTCAGTATTTTTATATCTGTTGAGACTTGCTCTGCATCCAAGTATGCGGTCAATTTTGGGGAATGTTTGATGAACTCTGAGAAGAAGAAATATTCTTTTGTGTTTGGGTGAAATGTTCCTCTGTAAATATCTGCCAGAACCACTTGATTTTTGTCATTATTTAACTGCAACATTTCTCTGTTTAGTTTTTATCTTGAAGACAAGTCAATTGAGAAGAATTGGGTATTGAACTCACCCACTATAACAGTATGGGAAAACATATGATTTCAACAGTGTTTTTTTTTCTATGAACATGGGTGCCCATGTAATTGGTGCATATGTATTTATAATTGCAATATTCTCTTCATGGATTTCTTTCCTTAGATAAGCACGTAATGTCTTTCCTTATTTGGTTTGCAGTCTTTTACCTCATGCGTGAAAATGGTTTCAAGAGTGTGCTTCTTGGGTCCATTTCTTTGGAATATCTTCCTCCATCATCCTTTTACCCCGAGGCAATGTCTATCCTTGATGACAAGGAGTGTTTCTTGGATACAACAAAAGAGACAGAGCCAGTTTTATTAACCAGTCTGGTAGTGAATGTCTCTTGTTGAATATTTTTTGTGCTCTGACCTGGATTTCATCTTACTCTATTCCTAGTATTTGTAGATTTAATCTTTTCATAGTGTCCCAAAGTTTAAGGCTTGGAATTTTTAGATTTTAGTTTTTCTTTGATTGAGGTGTCCATTTCGACTACCTTGTCTTCAGCCCCTGGGATTCTTTCTTCCATTCTCAGTGCCTACTGCTACTGAGGGTTACTAGGTTCTATGAAGATATATTGTCCTTGCTGGTAATGTTTTCGATTTGTGTCTAGGCATCTGGGATTGGGATGATTGTGGTGTTGGGATGATTAAGTGTTGGTACCTTATCATGTCTTTGTTGAGTGGGTGCTCTATTTATTTGTTGCTCTTGCTTTCTTTGGGTCTTAGGAAGGTATGATGGCTGTGGTTTGCCTGGTAGGGAGAGCTTCTTCAGGTCAGTGGGCAGCTGAGAGAAATAGAGCTGCCTAGGATAAAAGCATGAGAGGAGCTTCAGGAAAGACCTAAGGTGATAGGGTTCCCTCCTGGAGGCAGACTCCCCAGATCTGGAGGTGCATTAGAAAGAGGGGATCTTGCATGCAGGTGTGGTAAGGCAAAGAACTATTTGGTGAGACAGGGGTGAAAGGACCGGGGGGCTCTGTGTATGAACCAAGAGTTGGAGACTCCAGTGGATGGAGCTAAGGTGGGAGGAGGGGCTCCTATAGGAAGGTTGTTATTGGCCTGAGCAAGAGAATATAGAGTTCATGAAAGAGGACAGCACGGATAGTGTGAGTCACCTGCCTGAGTCCCTGGCAGTGGCGGACACTGGACGTCTTGAGGAGAAAGTGTTTCTGGGAATGGGGGGCTAAAGGGAAGAAATGGGGATGAACTAGAAGGAGTGGGCTAAGAGAGTGAACTCGGATTAGGAAAGCTGAGTCCACACTAAGGTTTGGTGGAGTCACTAGGGGATGGAAGTGGGCATAGAGGAGAGGCCCCTGCAATCAGTCTGCTATAGAGCTAGGGACACACTCGAGAGATTGGACTGGAGGACGGGAAGGAGAGTAGCAATTACCTTCCTGAGTCCAGGTCCAGAGTCATCCACGGCAGACAGGAGGGAGAAAGTGTTTCTAAGTATGGGCAGCTGGCACAAAGGAACAGGGACACCTTAGATTGAGTAAATGCAACACATGACATCATTAATCTGTCCAACTCTACTTACTACTAACTTCTTTCCCTAAATCAACAAACATGTCTTATCAACCAGTCAAAAGCAAAAGGAAAAACGATGGGAAAATATCATAAAGAAAACCCCAAACTTTCTTTTAAGCTAATGTCTTCCTGAATCCACATGCCGTTTTCTCTCCTTTCAGTCAAAATCTTGAAGGCAGGGCCTATGCTACTCCTACCTTACAAACCTTTAAACCTTTAAACTTTTTATTCCTCAAGCCATTTCTATTATCTGTATCTCCCATAGATGTAGCTTTGTGATTGTTTTAAAAGGCTTAAATTTTCTTTCCTGATAGAAATACACCCACCCCCTCTCTATGCCATCCCTTTGTATTTTTACGTACTTCTTTTCCTCTTCCTTTCTTTTTGCATTTTATATATTGTGTGCATTGACATGCATGTGCCATGGTAAATATGTGGTTATAGAGGGCAGTTATTGGGAATCAATTCTCTCTTCCCACTGTGTAAGTCCTGGGGATCAAACTCACGTCATAAGACTTGGTCTTAAGAGTATTTCCTTTCTGCATCATCTTGTTGACCCTCTCCCTTTTTTTTTTTCATGTCTGACATGCCTTTATCTCACTAGCTTGTTATGTAAATGAGTAATTGCAGGACATAACTTCAAAAAGCAACACACTGGTTTAAAGGAGGGTCTTCTCTACTGGGTGAACAGGTATACGAATCGGGTCCAGA
Source organism: Bramus lutescens (assembly GCA_001685075.1). NCBI lineage: Eukaryota > Metazoa > Chordata > Mammalia > Rodentia > Cricetidae > Bramus > Bramus lutescens. The sequence continues at coordinate 66,679 of LOEQ01004335.1, read as the reverse complement.
AGACCACCGTCACACAAACTAAAGCCTGTCCTTTTTCTGCTGAGCTAGATAGAGACCGCTGATGCTCTGATAACAGATTATGTAACTTCACTCTCTGTTTTAGTCGTGTGATACAAAGGACCTTAGAATGTGCAAGGAAGAAATTTGGGAGTGAAAAAAATTAGTTGTTTCTATGGAAATTCAGATGAATGCTTTGAAAGCTCCGCAGAACTGGTGACTTAGAGAAAAAATCACAGTGAAATAAAGTGAAAAGTAAGACTCCAAAAAGGATAATATTTGAAATCTGGCTTCATTTTACACTGAAATTGCCTTCCTAGGGACGACTCAAGACAGCTACAGCTAGAATTTGTGAGTGCACACTATGATGGAAAAGGCTAGGTTGAGGTTTAGCTAATGATGGATTCAGACCTGCAAGCAAAGACTTGGCCTCACATTAAAGGAAAACTTAATGAAACTACACCTATATGTCCTGAGGTGTCTGAATGTCACCTTTATGATCTTTGGCTTCCACTGACTTTAATTAACCAACTGTTAGTGCTAATTGTCATGCCTAAGAGGCTGCCTTTCCCAGGAATCCAGATTGCACCATGAGGTCACTTCTGCTTTGGTTCTTTTTCCTTGAACGATTAAAATTCCAAAATCTTCAGTACAGCATTAAAGATATAAGCCCCACACCTGAAAGTCCCCTGCGAAAAAGGACCCCACTTCATTCTGTCACTGCATCTACTCCTTCCCTTTAGTCCCTCTTCCACATGTCACACACAGTAGCTATTTTGAAAAAATTGAGATGCAATTCTACTAAAAATATCAGTCCATATATTGCAATCCAAGAATTAAAAATCCAGCTTTTATAAATATAAGTCATCTGTGAATCACGCATTCACAAGTGGAGAAAAGAAACTCGGTTAGGGAGTAGCATTAGCAATTTAGTTGGCAAGTTGAGCTTAATCTTCAAAATATCAGGTGTGGATTTCCAGAACAATCTAGATATGGATGGATGCCACTATACCTTTTAGTTAGATTCGAAGTCTGAAGATTTGCTTCCGTCTTGATTCCCGTGGGTTTTCTGTAGAGCACACAGGAATATTCTTCTTATTTTATAAACTCTAGAACTAATTGTCTTAATAGTTACTGACCTACTCATGATGTGACGGGTAATGTGTGACTAAATGAGGCTTGAACCTGGTACTGTGCATCTCAAGCCACTTTTGAAATGCTCCCAAGGGACTCAGTTGTACCACTCAATGGTAAAAAAAAAAAAAATGACATCTTGAAATTTGCAGGCAAATGGGTGGAACTAGAAAAATACATCCTGGATGAGGTAACCCAGACCCAGAAAGACAAACATGGTATGTACTCACACACAAATGTGCTGTGGGACAATGATCTTTTTTCCTGTCACTTGTATTATTTTTAATAAAACACTGATCGCCCAGAATCCCGGCAGGAAGTATAGGCAGGGTGACCAGGCAGGAAGTAGAGAATTGAGAACAGGAGAATTCTGGGAAAAGGAAAGGTCAGTCTACAGTTGTCACCCAGACACAGAGTAAGCAAGATTTGATTGCCTCACCGAAAAAGGTACCAAGCCATGTGGCTAACACAGACAAGAATGGGTTAATGCAAGACATAAGAATTAATTAATAAGAAGCCTGAGCTACTAGGCCAAACAGTTTATAATTAATATAGGTCTCTTTGTATTTCTTTGAGACTTAACGACTGCAGGACTGGGGGAGGGACAGAAACCCCAGTCAACACAGTGGATATTAGATGGAAAGCCAAGGACAACCGGTCCACAATTCCAGAGAAGTTGGGTAACGAGGGAAATCATAAGAAAGACATACATGGATCCTCCTGGGAAGGGGAAACAGATAAAATCTCCTGGGAAATTAGGAGAAGTGGGGGAGAAGGGAGAACAGAAGGGGAGGGGGAGAGAGGAGGAGAACATGAGGAATGGAATGCTCAAGAAGGGGGATGCACAGTGAGGGAGAGAAAGGAAAGAGATATCTTGTTGGACGGAGGAGCCATTAAAGGGCTAGAGAGAAACAGCACTAGCGAAATTCCCAGGAATCTACAAAGATGACCCCCAGCTAAGACTCTAAGCGACAGTAGAGAGAACACCTGAACTGACTTTCCCCAGGAATCAGATTGATGACTGCCTTAATCGTCATCATAGAACTTTCAGCCAGCCACTGACGGAAGCAGATACAGCGAAGCACTGGGCCAAGCTGCCTGAGACCAGCCCAAGAGAGGGAGGAGCAAAGGAGTCAAGACCGCAGTGGTGATACCCACAGAAAAAGCCACCCTGGGTTAGTGAGAGCTCATTGATTCTGGACTGATAGCTGGTGAACCAGAATAGGACCAAATTAGACCCACTGCATGTAGGCGTCAGTTGTGAGTCTTAGGCAGTCTGTGGTGCCACTGGCAGTAGACCAGGATTTATCCCTAGTGCTTAAACTGGCATCTAGGAGTTCATCCTTTTTGGAGGGATACCTTGCTCAGCCTAGATATAGGAGGGAAGGCCTTGGTTATACCTGGAAGTGAAGTGTCAGTCTTTGTTGACTCCCATGAGGAACCTTATTCTTTCTGAGGAGTGGTTGGGTGAGGGAGGTGGGGAGAAGGTGGGGGAAGCAGGAGGAGGGGGAGGGAGTAGGAATGGGGGTAGCTGTGTAAAATGTAAAAAGATTGTATTTAAAAATTCTTAATAATAATAAAAAGAAACAGTCAAGCCCTATGCTACAAAATCATTGCTTCTCTTTTCTCTAGTTCTTGGTCATAGCCGTAGAGTTGAGCTTTTTGTCGCATTTTTCACAGTGTTCTTGGTGCGTGTTGGGCTGAGGCGGGATGTATCTGGGTTCCATAGTGTCCATGAAGAGGCCCGGGGACAGCCATAAGTGCTAGTCCTCCTCTTTCACCATTTCAAGACAGGGTCTTGTTGTTGTACCTGCCTAAGCCGCCAGGTTAAGCCTGGGAGCTGGGGAACTTCCTGTCTCTACATGCCAACTCAGTGTATGGGTGTAGATCCTAACGATTTTAATAGGCTCTGGACACCAGAGCTCAGTCCCTAATGCCTGCGTGACAAATGCTTTAACCCACTGAGCAATCTTTTCAGTCCAGTTTGTTCTTGAGAACGAGTCAACTTATGAGAACTGATTGCCCATTTACTCCTTTGCCCTCATTTAACTCCTCACACAGTTAAAATTTGCAAAGAGAGCCACTTAGTACACAGGCCCAAGGAAGGCACCAAGACATGCCAAGTGGAGTAAACGATCTAGTTATGCCCCAGTCCCATGCCTACCTTCTTGCTTCATTAATCTACTGACACTTACTTCTAGGCCATTAACGAAACCTTGAGAAAAAGGAGTTTCAACATATTTCTCATGGAACCCTCAAAATGACAGAATGCCCTTATTCCTAGAACAGGTCTTAAAGGTGACAAGAAGTGAGGTGGATTAGGAGTCTACAAATGGGTGAAGTGGCAAAAATTAAAAAAAAAAGCAATGAGGGTGCAAGTTCCTATAAGAAACAGAGGAGAGTTATTTCTGTAATTGTTACGTGACACAGTACAAACTGGGTTATTGACACTTTAAAGCCTTTTACATTTTGTTGATGGGACTATCAGTTGCTCATTTACTGTCCTAGTATCCTTTCTCTGTTGTGATAAAAACGCTCCAGCCAATAGCAACTTTGGGGAAGAAATGGTTTATACTTCCAGGTCATAAGCCATCACTGAGGGAAGTCATGGAAAGTTCTTAAAGCAAAACCCATAACGGGGCTTTTCTTGCTGCCTTGCCCACTGGCTTGTGATTAGCTAGCTGTCTTACACAAGACAGTCTCTGTCGGGATGATGCAGTCCGTATGGGCTACACTGTCCTACATCAATTATCAATAGAGAAAATCCTCCACAAACCTGTCCACACATCAGTCTTTACTAGATTTTCCTGTCAGATGTCAAGTTTCCAATTAAACTGGGAAATTTAAATGCTAGAAGTTGAGCCCCCTGGTTTGCACATGCTAGATGAGCATCTCCACACCAGCCCATAGCCTGAGCTCATCATTTCATAGTTTAATACTCAGCACTCATTTGGATGTTGTTTCTCCAATAAGTTAAAATATATTGAATTTTATTTGTAGTAAAGATATTTCAATACAAGTTTTCATGAAAGTCGATTACTCAATCTACATTAATAATGTTAGTTAGATTGTTCCAAATTATGCATCACCTGCTTATGTCAAATTTATTTTTCTTAACTTCCTTCCCTCTTTGGAGCATGAGCAAATTTGAACATCTTCCTTTGAGTCAGAGAACATGCTAATGTTCTCAAATGCTATCTTAACTCTTCCAGGATGTGAGATTCTGGTTGTCTTTTTCCTGTCTTAGTAACAAAATGCTAAGTGGGAGAAATCCCTGGGTATTTGTAATTTCCAAATTATATGCGCACACTGTGAACTATATAATGTATGGGGATTTAATTACGAAAGGTTGTTCTTTTAAACACTAAAGAAACAAAATAAAATACAACTAACAACAGAACTTCTGAGACCAGTGTAAATAGCTCATATATTATAAACTCTACCCAAAGGCAGTGCTATGTAAATTTAATTTATAGGCCCTGAATGCCTCCCATGTTAGCTACTCAAAAGTGCTATACTTATATATTCAAGAATCCAGCGGCAATGTTCACCTTGAAAATGTAATATTAAAAAGACACTGCCATTAGTGACTTTATGTTCTCCTGAAAACCCTTCTTGAATTTGAAATAAAGGATAAGTTGATGTAATAACTTCCTTCTCTTTCAAATTTTATGACTAAAATACTGAGTTGTGTTTTATGGCCTTGATTTATTAGATTCTGTAGAATCAGTTGTCTGCTGTAGGCAAAGAAGACCTCAAGAAACTGAAATGAGGCTGACGCTCAGAAGTTTAAAATGAGTGATTGTGAATTCATGAGTTTCCAAAGGCTGGACATAGAACTGAATACCATGTGTTGTGTAATTTGTGAGTGGACTTACCATGCCTCTCTACCATAACATTCTTCTGTGTGTGCATGTGTGTCCACAATAAATCTCATGTTTGAGTACAGGCTAACATTATTGCTGAAAATTTCATTTCTGTTGGGAAAGTTTGCACAGGAATCTTTCCCAGCTTATGAGCGAATTGAGTTCCGAGGGACTCTAAAAGAATCCTACTAATTACTTTCAATTTCTGTGAGTGAAACAGAAAGAGGAAGCCTTAAACAGTGGTAAAGCCTCTAAGACTCATGTCTCTGAGAGTATACCAAGACCATGAAACAAAACTTAGCTTCTTTAGTCTGTTTTCTTTTTAAATTGGGTATTTTTTCCTTTTTCCTGGGACTGGGGATTGAACTCACTGTCAACTATATGCTAGGTTAAGTGTCCTAACAACAAGCTGCCATCCCTAGGTCTATTTTTTCCACTTTTGATTTGAAACATGGTCTCTCTAATTTCGTCCGGATCGACCTTGGAATCTTGTTGCCTTGATCTCCCCAGTAGCTGGTTTGTACCACCAGGCCTGGCATAGATTCACATTTTAAAAGAATATAGTTCTTGATGACATGTTTAATGGGAATGATGACTTGGTTTCTACAGAACAAGATGAAATGGGTAAGATTCTGATTGGTTCTCCTGTTGTGAGCATCTTCCTTGTAATAAGACCTAGAACTATTTAGAGTCAACATGGTCAAATTTGGTTTCTTTGTTTCCAGCATGTAAATTGAATGTCCTGGGCTATCAGTGTAAGCGTTTTGAAAACGGTGATGTGATTTTTTTTTTTTATTAGCTAAGTGCACATACCAATCCTGCTTATGTTTCATGATGAGATAAATGCCCCAGTCTGCCTGTGTGGCTCTTGTTAACTGATGATTTCAGAGTTGACCTAAAAACATCCAGGACAGGGACTGTCTTTAAAATGAACCTGGCTTAATCAGATCTTCCTTCATCTTAAACATTCATTCCCCATAATTGATGGTGATGATGAAAACCCAGTCAGGGTATCACGAACATTATGCAGAATGTAATAAGTACTACAGCACTACCGATTCTTCTCAGAAATAATGCATTTTCCTTAGAATTCAGGTCAAGAGAGGAAACAAAATTATCATTTATGCATAACCTCAATTCTACACCCCCTCTCATTACATGGAAGAAACAAACGCACCATGGATTTCTTAGAAGTGGTTTGGAGTTATTATGTTTGTCTAACTTCTCTAGTTATTGTCTTTTGTTGGCCTCGAAGATGTAATTTTAAAATGTAACTGATGTATTTCTACCACCATTATGAGAAATACACATAGCAAAATGAATGCATACTCATTTCAGCCTGGAAGATTTGTTTTTAAATTATTCCATTTGAAGCCAGAGGAAACATATGAGATCATTTCTTTTCCTCTGCCAGCAAAGTGATTTCCCCACCCCACGAGGACAGTCAAGTGAGTTTCAGGGCTCCAGCTTGCTTCCTATCATATATGAAGGCAGGCTAGTCTCCCTGATGGGAGAAGTCTCAGTAGGTAACCCTGGAGAGACTGTGCCTATTTTGCAAAGAACATTGTGTCTGCAACCTGAGCTCATTCCATAGGCTAAGAAGTGAGTAGGATTTAGCAAAGTGCATGCCCTGCTGTTTGCTGTCCTCGGCGTGTGTAAGCGCTGCATTTTCTCCACGTGCATTCCAAGTGCTGGGACACACATGCACACCATGTGCACACGTGCACAATGATCATCCCTAAGCCTCAGGCCAGGACAAGTCCCCAGTACTCCCAGGCCGGCTCCTCCGCCTATCCCCACCCA
>LOEQ01004335.1:3693-18387 GCA_001685075.1 Bramus lutescens | reverse complement strand
AGGGCTGGCCTATCGAAGGGGCCAAGGCAGTTTCTTTATTAACCAATGAAAGTAACACATAGTCAGATGACCCTCCTACATCATTGCTCCTTCCCCAATCTTCCAAAATATCACTTGAAGAGCAAGTGTCCAAACACAGGAGCTAGTTGGGGCATTTTACATTCAAACCACAACATATGTTTAACCCATCTTAAGAGGGAAGAGGGTTTGCATGCATCTGTGTATGGATTTAAAGGACTTGAAACAGCTTCTCTCTCCCTACCTTTGTTCACCTCACTTTCCTTCTCCTTTTCTCTCCTTGTGTAAAATACTCTGAAGTGGTCTGGCTGAAATCCTACTGCGGGATGAGAAGATTCCTGCATACAGTCTATATAAAACTTATCTTTCTTTGGAGTAACCTTACGTCTCTTACCACAGCTCATAAATGTCTAACCCCTGTATCTGTCCAGCTAGGAATGCCCTTGGAAATGTCCCTTTGCCCTGTGCTGTGCAAGCCTCCTGTCACCTCTGAAGACTTTCCGTGGACAGTCCACCGGGTCAGCCTCTGTTCTTTAAAGGACTCAAAGATTCACAGATGGGTCTCCTGCTTGTCCTGTCAGCCCTCCTGCCTACTGTACCGTCTCCCCAGCTCTGAGGATTTGAATGAAGGCACTACTTATACTGTCACCTGAAGACAAAGCAGCTAATATTCAGGAAAAGGATAGCAAGCTGCTGAGTTAAATGTGTGTCTTGTGAGTTCAAGAAGAAGCAAGAAAGCTGTAGGGCCGGAGGCCGAACGATAAGGTGAAGCCTCGTGGGGGCTTTGGGTGCTGTTCCGCTTGTGATGGGAAGGCATGACGAGGCACTCCCTCAAAGTCTGGGTCCTGAACCTGCAGGGGAGTTAGATAATAACTAAATGAAAGTGGAAATTATAAAGCAAGCAGGAAAGGTTGTAATGGAAAATATGTGTGTTAGCTTCCTGCCACTGTAATGAATACCTGAGACAATGAAGTTACCTAGAGAAAAGTTTGTTTTGGCTCACAGTCTTGAAAGTTCCAGTCTGTAATGCTTGGCCCTGCTTTTTTTGGCATATGATGCAGGGGGGGGCACTCTACTTACTGATAGCCAAGAACATGGAAATTACCTTCACAGGACCCTCCAGTGATGAAGAGACCCCCTCACTAGGCCTCACCTGCTGAAAGCTCCCCTTCCTCCTCCAGTGGTATTACTCTTGGGTTGAGTCTTTAACACGTGGATCACGGGACACATTCAAAACCCAAACTACAGCAGCGTGAACTCAGCATGCACGAGAGGAAAATGCTTGGCATTAACAGTGTAGGAGTGGTCTAAAAGAGAAATCAGGAGGATGGATCTTAGTGTGTGCCTAGCCGTGCCTTCTCCCTCTCCTGTGAGCTGGAAGGGAGACCCAGTGTGAGGACCAGACGGTAGCAGTCACATCTCCTGTCCCTTGGTGGTTTGCTGTGGATTTTCTAAGGTGTTCTATATTCGTCTTCAGACTTCGTATGAAGTAAAATTGCGAAAACAAGAAACAGATATACCAGAAAGAGACATCTATAATGCCATATTCATGTTGAATCCCCATCTTTTGATCCAAACAGAAAGGGCTCGGTGACTGCCTCCACCCCATGGATAGTGAATTAGTGTTGCAAGTCAAAGTGATTCTTTTTTTTATACGTATACTTTATTGTTTAAAATTGAGCTGTACATTTTCCAGTCCCCTTCCTTTCTCTTTTCTCCCCTTCCACTCTTTGCCCCTTCTCCCCAGACTCCCAATTTACTCAGGAGATCTTGTCTTTTTTCTCCTTTCTAGGTAGATCCATGTATGTCTCTCTTAGGATCTTCTTTCTTATCTAGGTTCTGGGGTTGTGGATTGTAGGCTGTTTTTTTTTTCTTTCTATATGTCTCAAAGCTACTTGTGAGTGAGTCCATCTTATATTTGTCTTTCTGACAAATATAAGTCTGGATAACCTCACTCAGTATATTTTTTGTCCAGTTCCATACATTTGCTGCAGATTTCAAGATGTGTATGAATGAACCACATTTTCCTTATCCATTCTTCGGTTGAGGGTCATCTAGGTTCTTAGTGGGTATATCATGGGGCTGGGCAGAGAACGCCATTGACGAACAAGCATGAAGATTTATGTTCAGTCTCCAGCACTCACTGCATGGTGCAGTGGAGCAATCTGTACCTCTGACATTGGGAACTGCCCAGGTGGATCCTGTGGAGTTAGTCCATTGGCAGGGCCAGCCTAGCTGAATGGGTAGGCTTCAGGGTCCTCGAACGGTCCTATCTCAGGAAACAAGACAGAAAGCTATCAAGGAAGATGCCTGGTGTCTATCTTGTCTCTCCATGGTCATGTGCACTCAGACACATCCATAGAAATGTGTATAAAACTTACACACACACACAGAGATTATTAAAAATATCTGATTTCAGTTTTAAAATTACCCAGAAGCCTTTAAAACATTCTGTTCTGAGAACCCTGTGTATTGCTCTGAATTGATTTCCCCTCTTTTTTGTTACCTGGCTGTCTTTCTATAGCCACCCTTTTTGATCTTAAAAATTTATTCATTTAAAATTTGATTACTGACAAGGGTTAAGTGTTCTACCAATTGAACTATGTGACTCGTAGCCAAGGTTTGGTAAGATACTGTTCTGTAGTAAGATCTGTAGGGGAAGAAAAGAACAAAAGCAGAAACATGGGCCATTGTTGGTTCTGCCAGAGAAGCATTGCCCTCTGTTGGTTTAAGAAGTCAAGACATTTGGTCGTGTTTTCTGCAGGGTTTTGGACTGTTGTTTTCTTTTAAAACTTTTGAAGATTTATCTATTTCATGTGTCTGAGTGTGTAGTGTGCACCTGTGTACATGTACCACAGGCATGTTTGGTGCTCATGAAGATCAGAAAAGGGGTGCCCTGATCCCCTGGAACTAGAGTTCTCAGTGCTGCGAACCATCATGTGGGTGCTGTAGCCAAACCTGCGCTGTTTGCACAAGCAACAAAAGCTCTTAACAGCTGTGCCATCTCTCCAGCCCCTGCAAGAATTCCTTCTGGATTCTGAGCTGAAACATTTTCCTCTGAACTTCTGAGAATAGTCTTTCACTGAGAATCAGATGCACACAGTGTTTCTTTATAACTTTCAGATGAAAGACAGTGTGTCAATGCCAAATGGCCACGGAAGCTGCCATGTTGTTTTAAACTCCTAAAAAGGTTTTCTTTCCTTTTTTTTTTTTTAAAGTGGAAGTGAGCCCTCTTTCCATTCTTTGCTGCATGGAAAATATTACAGCCTCTTTCAACAAGCCTGGGAGGAGATGAGTATTACAGAGTTTCATTTGTTTATTTATTTTTCTTAGGAACTTACATTTTAAATCTTACTCCTGTGTAGGCATGCGTCAGATTCAAGAGTTGGAATGCCGGGGTTGCACCGTTGTTTTTTAAACATCCCCCACTAGTTGCGTTTGGTGCTGTGAGAATATCCATTATGTGCCATTGTGTGGCTTTCGTTCATCGTGACTGATGCCCTTGACTTCAGAGTAAAAGTTGAAAGATAGAGTCAGGCGGCAAGGATTGACTAGCAATCTTACTTCTAGCAGAAACAATAAACTCACTAGGTAAATCTCTAGCTCAAAAGCCTGAAAAATACATGCTGAAAGAAGTGTATGTGTGTGTGTGTGTGTGTGTGCACATGCGCGTGTGTGCTTATGAGTATGTATGTGTATAATAGTGATTGTGTTTTTCTAGAAGCACTTATCTAGAAAGTCTTCCTTTACTACCAATGATTTTTTATGGAAAAATAGGCTTCCGGCTTCTAATGAACTGAAAGATGGTTTCTTGCCATCTCTTCAAGCAGATTTTTCAAGTAAAAAGAAATAGGCCAATATTCTTGCCAATGGATAAACAATGTGCATATCATAATTGCTACAAAAACATTTCCCTTTTCCTGCCTTCCTGGTTTCAGAAATCAGTCAGGGTGCAGATTTTAGTACAAATCAAGGCCACATAAAGGAGAGCAGCAGTCACGAGTAAAGGAAACTATGACTGGCAGTGGGCAGAAAAGCTGGCAATTTCTTCATGAGCAAGGGGTCATGGCAGAAGAAAAAGGAGAGGAGTTGCTGGGTTCCTGACAACGATGGCAGTAGCCGCTTGTGTGGAGCCAGTTCTTGACCAAAGCAGATGGAATTGTATACAGCCCAGGGGTGCTTGGGTCTGATCAAAGAATGGAGCAATGGAATTGGCTTAGCTTGCCGGAGAATGAGCTCATAGTTGACATAACGCTGGACAAACAGGACTTGGAGGGTACATCTGCAATTGAACTTATCCTTTTCTCAGCCCTCACTGCCTGCTCAAACTACCCTGCAGCTGAGCCTTCGTTTCTCAGAGAAAGTCTGAGACACATTTGTTGGTTTCTAAGGCTCCTTTGGGAATTCAAACAAAATCAAATACCCCTGAACTTTTCAATGGCTTATACCTATATACACATGGCATTAGTTTGTTGGTTGCGTTGTCTGATCTAGTCTAGCCTAATGTATCATATCTCATTCATCCCGAGGTCAAGTCTTCCTCGCTTGCAGTTTCTGCTTGCCACAGATACCTGTTCACCAGTGTAGTAAGAGCCGCGGAGCGCCAATCCCTCCACGAGTCTCTCTTCCCCCATACTCTCCAAACATCTCTGGTTTCTTCATCGTGAATGAAAAGCAGAGGGCAGAGAAGGCAGGAGGACCTTCTAGAACGAACATGGGTTTGCTCTCATGGATAGTGAACCTGACTTTCTTTGTGGGGACCTTCATGAGGTCTCTGGAGAGTCACCCTCCTCTTTCACCGTGTCTCTTTTCTGTGCTGGCTCCAACAGGAAGGAAGTGGAAAGAGATTTTCCCCTTAGCGCATTCATAGCGGCTTGCCGCTCTCTGTGGCGGTTGCTTTGGTTGAGATTCGGGGCGCACCGACTTTGCAGATAAGGGAAATGCTCTTCTGGTAATTACCAGGGAAGTGATCGCAGGGAATGCGTGCGAGGGCGCAAATGCTGTGTGGACCGCTGCTGAAGTCTTGCAAGTGGACACAGTTGCCCGGGAAGAGATGTGCTGAGCCTGCCGGACGTAGTTAAAAGGCAGCGGAGGAAAAAGGTGCTGGCTAACAGACATATCAGTGTTTGCTAGGGAGCCCTCCCGGCGTTGTGCCCCACAGCGCGTGTATAACTTGTGCATATTGCGTGCACAGAATCCAGATCTTTGAATACATCTCCCTGTCTACCCTCAACCCCAGATGTCAGACTTCATATTTTTACCTTAGTTGGATGTGGGGCCCTTTACTGGTTGATGTTTTTAAAATTGCTGTGAGTTTTCCTCTGGTCCTTTTAGTGCTTTGACAAATTTAACTCTTCCTTTTCCAGTTGTATACGAACACAGATCAAGACTAGAGAAATCTTTGCAAAAGGAAAGGCTTGAGCACAAGAAAGCAAAGGAAGGTAAGACAGCCTGAGCTCGTGGCCTTCGGTTTCCTCCTACTCTTCTTTGATGTATTATTACTTGACCTTTTTGACCTTTTTGCTTTTGTAATTTTTTTTTCTAAGTTGTTTCTCAAATCAGCCGAAAGCCAGTGCTATAGGTGGGCAGAGAAAGAACTGTCAATGCTCGGCATGATGCCGACATTTTATACAGGCTCGGCGATGGGGAAGTAGCCTTTTCTTCTCCTTTGGGAACTCAGTTAAGATAGTAGGTGGAGGATGTGCGAGCTTTATCATCAGGTGGTGACTCAGAGGTCTCCACTTCCTCCCGTCCCCCAGAGAAGCCTGTGCATTACAGGCTCAAGAGTGGATTTAGCTTTCATTCTGCTTCTGCAGCCTTCTTGACGTTCGTACTCTCAGCTCCCAAATGATTTCCGAAATAATACACGACTTCCCTTCTGTAGAACATAGCCGTATTTCGAATGCAGCAAACCTGTCCACGGTTGGGGTTTGGGAAAACATGCATGGTTTAGAACATGGCACTCTTCATACACCCATCTTACATATCTGTAGTGTGTGAGTTGAAACGCCACCTGGAATCTTTTGAATGAGGCCGCTGTGAAAAATGTCTCAGTCAGAAATGAGCAGGTGACCCTGGCAATGTTGTTTCTGTCATCAGGGCTTCTTAGGAAGGCATGCACTCCAGCGTCTAGCTGCCGGAAGCCGTCTGCACTCTTCTATTTATTCACATTTTGTGATGAATCTCGGAATTTGAGCTCTTGTCTCCCTTGGTGGAGTAGAAGGTTAGGTTCAGTGATGGGTGCTGGATTCTGTGCAATACTCTTTTGGGTTGAACAGACTTGAGAATTCTGAGAAACGCTGTATGAAGTGATTTTATGGTGCCATCTAGTGGCTAATAAAGTTTTCAGAGCATGGAAGGTGGCTTGTCTTTTCAGTTCCTGAAGGGAGTCCCTTTGGTGGACAGCAATAAATCACCCTGTCTCCAAATGCACTCCCTGCCTCTCAGTTTCGAAGGAAGCTTTTCAGAGATATTGTAAGTGCGCCATTAGCCACTGGATTAAAACACGGATTCTGGGGATGCAGGGTTCACAGATAGAAGGGGAAGCGGAAGACAGCACACTTTGTCATCTGTTTTCCAAAGCTTTGAGAAGCAAGATGAAATACATAAATCACCAAATAGATTGACTCNTCATAGTTGACATAACGCTGGACAAACAGGACTTGGAGGGTACATCTGCAATTGAACTTATCCTTTTCTCAGCCCTCACTGCCTGCTCAAACTACCCTGCAGCTGAGCCTTCGTTTCTCAGAGAAAGTCTGAGACACATTTGTTGGTTTCTAAGGCTCCTTTGGGAATTCAAACAAAATCAAATACCCCTGAACTTTTCAATGGCTTATACCTATATACACATGGCATTAGTTTGTTGGTTGCGTTGTCTGATCTAGTCTAGCCTAATGTATCATATCTCATTCATCCCGAGGTCAAGTCTTCCTCGCTTGCAGTTTCTGCTTGCCACAGATACCTGTTCACCAGTGTAGTAAGAGCCGCGGAGCGCCAATCCCTCCACGAGTCTCTCTTCCCCCATACTCTCCAAACATCTCTGGTTTCTTCATCGTGAATGAAAAGCAGAGGGCAGAGAAGGCAGGAGGACCTTCTAGAACGAACATGGGTTTGCTCTCATGGATAGTGAACCTGACTTTCTTTGTGGGGACCTTCATGAGGTCTCTGGAGAGTCACCCTCCTCTTTCACCGTGTCTCTTTTCTGTGCTGGCTCCAACAGGAAGGAAGTGGAAAGAGATTTTCCCCTTAGCGCATTCATAGCGGCTTGCCGCTCTCTGTGGCGGTTGCTTTGGTTGAGATTCGGGGCGCACCGACTTTGCAGATAAGGGAAATGCTCTTCTGGTAATTACCAGGGAAGTGATCGCAGGGAATGCGTGCGAGGGCGCAAATGCTGTGTGGACCGCTGCTGAAGTCTTGCAAGTGGACACAGTTGCCCGGGAAGAGATGTGCTGAGCCTGCCGGACGTAGTTAAAAGGCAGCGGAGGAAAAAGGTGCTGGCTAACAGACATATCAGTGTTTGCTAGGGAGCCCTCCCGGCGTTGTGCCCCACAGCGCGTGTATAACTTGTGCATATTGCGTGCACAGAATCCAGATCTTTGAATACATCTCCCTGTCTACCCTCAACCCCAGATGTCAGACTTCATATTTTTACCTTAGTTGGATGTGGGGCCCTTTACTGGTTGATGTTTTTAAAATTGCTGTGAGTTTTCCTCTGGTCCTTTTAGTGCTTTGACAAATTTAACTCTTCCTTTTCCAGTTGTATACGAACACAGATCAAGACTAGAGAAATCTTTGCAAAAGGAAAGGCTTGAGCACAAGAAAGCAAAGGAAGGTAAGACAGCCTGAGCTCGTGGCCTTCGGTTTCCTCCTACTCTTCTTTGATGTATTATTACTTGACCTTTTTGACCTTTTTGCTTTTGTAATTTTTTTTTCTAAGTTGTTTCTCAAATCAGCCGAAAGCCAGTGCTATAGGTGGGCAGAGAAAGAACTGTCAATGCTCGGCATGATGCCGACATTTTATACAGGCTCGGCGATGGGGAAGTAGCCTTTTCTTCTCCTTTGGGAACTCAGTTAAGATAGTAGGTGGAGGATGTGCGAGCTTTATCATCAGGTGGTGACTCAGAGGTCTCCACTTCCTCCCGTCCCCCAGAGAAGCCTGTGCATTACAGGCTCAAGAGTGGATTTAGCTTTCATTCTGCTTCTGCAGCCTTCTTGACGTTCGTACTCTCAGCTCCCAAATGATTTCCGAAATAATACACGACTTCCCTTCTGTAGAACATAGCCGTATTTCGAATGCAGCAAACCTGTCCACGGTTGGGGTTTGGGAAAACATGCATGGTTTAGAACATGGCACTCTTCATACACCCATCTTACATATCTGTAGTGTGTGAGTTGAAACGCCACCTGGAATCTTTTGAATGAGGCCGCTGTGAAAAATGTCTCAGTCAGAAATGAGCAGGTGACCCTGGCAATGTTGTTTCTGTCATCAGGGCTTCTTAGGAAGGCATGCACTCCAGCGTCTAGCTGCCGGAAGCCGTCTGCACTCTTCTATTTATTCACATTTTGTGATGAATCTCGGAATTTGAGCTCTTGTCTCCCTTGGTGGAGTAGAAGGTTAGGTTCAGTGATGGGTGCTGGATTCTGTGCAATACTCTTTTGGGTTGAACAGACTTGAGAATTCTGAGAAACGCTGTATGAAGTGATTTTATGGTGCCATCTAGTGGCTAATAAAGTTTTCAGAGCATGGAAGGTGGCTTGTCTTTTCAGTTCCTGAAGGGAGTCCCTTTGGTGGACAGCAATAAATCACCCTGTCTCCAAATGCACTCCCTGCCTCTCAGTTTCGAAGGAAGCTTTTCAGAGATATTGTAAGTGCGCCATTAGCCACTGGATTAAAACACGGATTCTGGGGATGCAGGGTTCACAGATAGAAGGGGAAGCGGAAGACAGCACACTTTGTCATCTGTTTTCCAAAGCTTTGAGAAGCAAGATGAAATACATAAATCACCAAATAGATTGACTCAAACCGAAAACGTTTTTGCAATTCTGAGTAAAGTACAGCTTTTTTTTCTCTTAGATGTCGAAAAGTTTTAAAATGGATTGACTTATCACTTTCTCTTTCTGCATTTTTTTATCTTTCCTAGATTTCCTTGTTTATAAGTTAGAAGCACAAGAAACACTGAACAAAGGAAGGGTAAGGCTTTTGCTCTGTTGTGGTGTCTAATTTGTTTTCATGAACCTTGAGAGGGACAAAAATATTACTGTGAAAAACTGTGCTCTTATTGGTCACCAGCATTTTATGTTGGACATGCATTTCTGCTACAAAAAAAAAATTCCAAGAGGAAAACATGAAGCATTATTTATTTAAAACTTACCTTGCCCTGCATCTGGACACATTGATGGTGATTAGCGATGAACTGAGATCACCTCACCATGCTAATATGAAGTGAAGACTTTGTTTGGTTGCTTGGTTTGGTTCTGGACTTTTGAGATGGGTTCTCTTATCCCCAAGAAGCCCTCAGAATCATTGTGTAGCAAAGGATGGCTTTGCCCTCCTGCTCCTCCCGCCCCTGATGCCTTAGTGCTAGAATGACCAGCATGTGCTACTGTGTGTGGCCAGCAAAAAGGATCATTTTTTTTTATTTGCTCCTTTATTTGTTCGTGGTGTCTCTTTCCTATGACGTGTAATACCTTTGTTTGCCCTATTCAAATGCTATCAAACAAGAGATCTGCCTTAGAGCTGGCATTTGCAAGTGTCTGAAGAATGAATTATGGACAGAATGAGTGATGTTGACATTTAAAAATATTTTAAAGTTAAAATTGATTGGAGAAAAGCCAGTCTATCTCTTACTCTAGAAAAATGTGTGAGTGTTAGTTGAATAAAACATTAGTGTTTAGGGATTTCAAAATGGAGAAAAATCAGTTCTTGGAATTGCCTGGGAGAGCCTTTTAGCTTTCAACGCTTACTTGCTTTGAGAAGCCCCAACCAGACATGTGTGCACACGATTGTGTATTTTGTAATGTAATTCCTTATAAACTAAAAGGAAAAGGAAAGGGAAGGATAGGCAATGAGACAATAAAGCATAAATGTCGCTTATTTTAGGAGCTATGGAAAGAAACCATGGGCACTCACCTGCATGGTGACAGCACAGCAGGGGTCTGCTGGGCAAAGATAGACCAGCCAAGGGAACAAAGGGGGCATGTTCCAGGTGTCTTCAGTATAGTGATTGGGAGTGAAAGCCTGGGATGTTGGAACTGGGAGGCCTGTGTGGACAGCTGCTCCCTTAGACTGCAGGGATGGTCATGGACATGGGAGGAGAAGGCAGAGTTCAGCCAACACCAACCTGGGCTCCAGCCCGTTCCTCCCTCCGCCGCTGTATGGAGTACTTGCTCCAGTTTTGGTTTTAGAAGCCCCAGCCATGTCCCCTGGTGGGAAATGACGATTACATGAATGCCCACTGAAGTAGAGGGAAGAAAGGTCCTCTTCCTCCCTCAAGACATTCTGAGTTTGTGAGGTCTGCTCTTAATTGGTCTGTCCTCTGCCCCTCCCACCTGTCCTGGCCCCTAAGCTCTGTATTAGCCATATACAGTGGCTTTCCGAAGTTCACTGTGTGTCTAGGCCTCTAGGCTTCTTTAGATTATGAGAAACAGAACCAAATCATTTCTAAGAGCCCTGTCAACTTATCATTGTATGATTCCATCCCGTTCTTTACATTAACAAACTCTAGCAAACCCAGGAGAAAATTGGAACCTTGTTTCTGCTGCTAAATAAAGCAATAGGAGGTCTTAGGTGATGGCCAAGTGTATGCAAGGCCCCGAGTTCCATCTTCAATACGGCTAAATAAATAACTAAATAAATGAGATGGCTCAAACGATAAACTGTCTCTATCGCAGAATTTGTGTTGGCTTACAAAGCAAAACAGAGTCTTTTATTAAGCAAGTGAAGCTGTCCTCAGCAAAAGGCCCAGATCATCTATCTTTTGTTGATTTGATTTTCTTTTATTTACAGCAAGATTCCAATAGCAGATACAGTGCATTGAATGTCCAGCACCAGATGCTGAAAGTAAGTAACTTAAAATGTCTTATATAAATGAAGACAGGCGTAGGCAATGTTTGAACTAATTAACTATATATAATGTAAAAATAGAGAAGGTTTGTAGAAAGTTGGCCTAGCATATGTAGTCATAATTGTCTAAAAATTTTCTATAGTTTCAATGCCTCAGCGTGATTTTTTAGTTTTTATATAATAATTAGACTCTCTGGTTATCTACTTTTTAAATGATCTCTTTGGTATCTTTAAAATTCTTTGCTTGGTCTCTCATGGTGGTTTTTCTTTTATCTTAGACAGACTGGAATGTGTAGAACTCAAAAGGTTCCTCTGTGTTGCTAATGTTTAATTGATGTACTTTTATCTACTCCAAGAACACAATTTATTAATTAAGCATCTTCCTTCCTTGGGCCTGGAGTAAAACTCACTATCACATGTCAGGAAGACCAAAACCACAGAAAGAAAAGCAAGAGAGTTATTGATTCCATCGAGCTGGGAGAGAGGAGTAGCAGAGTCTGCAACACCCTGTGCAAACCCACTGTGTGCCCATGCAGCACCATGTGCAAACCCACTGTGTGCCCTCATCAGCCCTGTGTGTTAGCATGTAGCACCCTGTGCAAACCCACTGTGTGCCCACATCAGCCCTGTGTGTTAGCATGTAGCACCATGCACAAACCCACTGTGTGCCCTCATCAGCCCTGTGTGTTAGCCTGCAGCACCATGCACAAACCCACTATGTGCTCACATCAGCCCTGTGTGTTAGCATGCAGCACCGTGTGCAAACACACTGTGTGTCCACATCAGCCCTGTGTGTTAGCATGCAGCACCATGCACAAACCCACTATGTGCCCTCATCAGCCCTGTGTGTTAGCCTGCAGCACCATGCACAAACCCACTGTGTGTCCACATCATCCCTGTGTGTTAGCATGCAGCACCATGTGCAAACCCACTGTGTGCCCACATCAGCCCTGTATGTTAGCCTGTAGCACCGTGTGCAAACCCACTGTGTGTCCTCATCGGCCCTGTGTGTTAGCATGCAGCACCATGTGCAAACCCACTGTGTGCCCTCATCAGCCCCATGTGTTAGCCTGCAGTACTGTGTGCAAACCCACTATGTGTCCACATCAGCCCTGTGTGTTACCACTGTGTGCAAACCCACTGTGTGCCCTCATCAGCCCCATGTGTTAGCATGCAGCAATGTGTGCAAACCCATTATGTGCTCCCACTTCATTGGCCCTCACACTGTGTGTTAGCTTAGTGTTTCCTATGCTTTCACATGAGCAAAGCGCCCACTTCCTATTGAAACCAGAATCTCTCCCATCTTCAAGAGTGCAGTACATGACATGAAGCAGGGCATCCGTCCACATAACCATTTGGAGAACGTAGAATTTAAATAACTTGTGACGGCAGTGCAGAATTATAATACAAAATCAAATAAGTAAAAGTTAATTCTAGAAACAATGCGTTATTTTCCTCAAAGGGAAGCTAGTCGGTCCCTCTCCCTCTCCATCTCTCTACACCCAGCGCTCTTTCAAAGAAGATTACTAGAACACTGAAAATCAAAGATACGCTGAGTAGAGTGGTCCTTTGGGGTCCAACCCCTGCCTTTGTGTATTTCTATGATATCTAGAAGGGAATTGCGTGCATGGAGCATATTCCGACTCTTTATGTCTTTGGCATTGCAGTCAACAGCATTTATAGTGAATTGGGTAGCATGAGCAGTCTAGAAATGACTGAAAATGGTAGTGGATATGTACAAATACCATGCCATAAAAAGTCATGAGCCTTTTCAGATTTGGGTAACTTAACATGGAGTTGCCCCTAATCCTTCCATAAATACTTGTGGAGTCTTGATCTTGCTTGCTAAGTAGAGAAAATAAACAAAGTGGCCAAGCTTAACTTTATCATTACCTTTACCTTGTTTCTACGGTCATTTGAATCCAGGGAATACCCTAAAAATCCACCATTATCCCTCTCTTAAACTACCTTCTTACTCTTATTTATGTTTGAAACCAAGGGGAGATTTGTATTTTCCCATGGTCTCAGTTGAAGAGTCAAGGAAAAGAAAAGGAATTACACGAAAGCAATGACACAAAAACCTTACCTGAGCTCACTCCTTCATTAATCCCCACCTTCTGATGAAAGAAAGGCCATGCAGCCGAGAAATAGGCTCTTGCGTGATTCGGGGAACGTGTCGTTGCTCAAGCGTTCATCTTGCAGAGCCAGCATGAGGAGCTGAAGAAGCAGCACAGTGATCTGGAAGAGGAACACCGTAAGCAACGGGAAGACTTCAGCAGAACATTCAGTGACCACAAGCAGAGATACCTGCAGCTTCAGCAAGAAAAGGAGCAAGAACTTTCTAAGCTGAAAGGTATTTCATAGGGCTAGAGATGTCTTTGTGCAGCATGTCAAAAAGAGCACACAGGCACTACACACAGGCACTGTAAGGTCTGTATATTATGCATTGCAGTTAGTTAGGCACATTGACTGGCCCTTATTCATAACCCTTTGGGTTTTTGTTTGGTTTTTATTTTGTTTTAGTTTTATTTAGATGGTGTTTTGCCTGCATATATGGCTGACACCGTGAGCATGCCTCATGTTTCTGGGCACCCTAGAGAGGCATTAGATACCCCAGAAGTGGAGTGGAGTTACAGATGGTTGTGAGCTGCTCTATGGATGCTGGGAATTGAACCAGGATCCTCTGGAAGAGCAGTAAGTGCTCTCAAACTCTGAACCATCTCTCCATTCTCTTTCTCATTATTTTTAAAATGAGATTCATATGTAGTAAATTTTTAATAGTCCATATAGAAGAAGTGGGAGCTACAGAAAACATGAACATACATCTATGTGAATCTAACTACTAAGGTATTTCAGCCTAAGAACCTTACACTCAGGACAGAAGTGGAAAGGCAGGATGCCTTAGGGAGCTGGTCCTCAGTGAGAAAGGACACACACACACACACACACACACAGAGCACTAGGAGAGATAGAAAGCAAAAAAAACCACTTCAAGAATTAACTTTTAGAAGAAGTTTCTTGAAGAGCTATGGAAGAACTGAGTATAGAAAGGATCTGGCCTCTCGGTGGACACTTTCCACATTTCTGCTTATGTTTGATTGTAATAATTGGTGTTAATTGTCACCTCCAATCTAAAATCACCTAGGAAGATCTCAGTGAGGTAATTTCTAGATCAGGTTGGCCTCTGCTGGTTTTTCTTACTTGGGTTAGTTGGTTCCTTACATGGTTAGTAGACATGACTCTGGGTAAAAGACTTGGGCAATAACCGTAAAGCATTCTGTGACCCATGAAGGGCAGCAGTGACCGGGGTTCACAAGTGCAGGCAGTCTTGGGTAGTTTAAGGTGAGACAAGGAGATTATCTAAACCTCTCCTTCTCCCAGGGAAGGCTGACAGTTTGGAAACTTAGGTAATTGTTCCTGATTCTTGTGAATAGCTGATAAGACATTTCTCTGATGTATTGGGAACAGGTAAAATTTTCTGGTGGAGAGTTTTACTTAATTCTCATCACAGACCTGAAGGCAGGCAGCCAGGTCTTGTTTACTTAGCATGTGAAGAACTGGAGGCTGTTGAGCAAAACTTACTGGCAGGAGCCCAGTGAAAGCATGCAAGC
>LOEQ01004334.1:247550-257931 GCA_001685075.1 Bramus lutescens | reverse complement strand
ATCCTATAGCCACGCTGATGAATATCTTGCATATCACCATAGAACCTTCATCTGTCTGTCGATGGATGGAGATAGAGACAGAGACCCACGTTGGAGCACTGGACTGAGCTTCCAAGGTCCAAATGAGGTGCACAAGGAGGGAGAACATGAGCAAAGAAGTCAGGACCACAGGGATGCGTCCACCCACAGAGAGAGTGGGACTGATCTAATGGGAGCTCACCAAGGCCAGCAGGACTGGGATTGATAGAGCATGTGATCAAACCAGACTCTCTGAGTGTAGCTGATGATGGTGGAGGCTGACTGAGAAGCCAAGGACAATGGCACTGGGTTTTGATTCTACTGCATGTACTGACTGTATGGGAGCCCAGTCTGTTTGGATGCTCACCTTCCTGGAGCTGGGTGGAGGAGGGAGGACCTTGGACTTCCCACAGGGCAGGGAACACTGATTGCTCTTTGGATGGAGAGGGAGGGGCAGGAGGAGTAGGGGAGGGGAGGGAAGTGGGAGGAGGGGAGGAGGTGGAAATTTTAAATAAAAAATATATTAGAGGATCCCTGTATCCCTTGACTTTCATGCAAATTAATGTGATGTTTCACTGTAAACATCCAAAAGCTATTTTAATGCAACAGGAAGCTTGGAGACTGAAGTGTGTGATTTAAGAGTATGTCTGTTAGGCTTCTGAAATTTCTTAAATTTCTCAACAGCAATTTAAAATAAAACATTTTATTTCCTAAGCAAGGGAACTCAAAGCCTGTCCCATGGCTACCATTTATTTCCACAGTATCTTTATGCTGCCCTGGTATATCATGAATTTATACACAAGTTCATTCTCTTACAGACATTTCACTCTTCCTTGATTATTAACTTTTTGTCCAAAAGAAGCAGAAAGAAGCAACAAAAGATATGAAATAGATTTCTGGGAAGGTTTACTAAATGAATCATTTCATTCTCTGTGGAGATACACAACTCAGACATATCCCTGTCCTTGATAAATTTGAAACAAAAGGCAAAAATAAATTTATCAAATGCTTTCATGTGTCAGCCAGTTAGTTACCTAGCTGTCTCAATCTCATGAATGTAGTTCAATCCTCAAATAACCTATCCTTTATTTTACAGTGAGAAATGGAGAGCTTAAATTGATTAAAAAAAACCCTCAATCACCATAGTAAGAATTTCAATATAGTTCTGACTCAAAACTATTTTTTGCTCTTCAGGCACAGTGTTGTTTATTTTAAGCTTTAGTTACTTTTGAAGGTAATTTAAAAACTATATAATTGATTTGGGAATATTAATTGCATTCTGAAGTTTCCTTTTCTTTTTGTATACTGTTGTTAAGGTTTTTTTTTTATTTTTAAGAGAAGAAAGAGCTTTCCTTAAGGAAGGGGAAATATTTTCATGCTCTTCTTTGTTTCACGAAAAGAAAGAGGGTACTGGAAAGATGGCTCAGAGGTTAAGAGCATTGGCTGTTCTTCCAGAGGTCCTGAGTTCAATTCCCAGCAACCACATGGTGGCGCACAACCACCTGTAATGAGATCTGGTGCCCTCTTCTGGCCTGTGGGCATACATGGAGGCAGAATGTTGTATACACAATAAAACAAGAAAGAAAAGAAATAGGTTTCCTTAACAAAGGAGAAATATTTTTGCGCTCTACATGAGATCATCTTTGCCACATAGTAAGAAATACTGAGAAAGGACCAGTGGGCGTCCCCATTTTTCAGAAAAGTTAGGAAAAAAAGCTTTAGGTTTTATCTGAAAATTATTTTCCCAGGTCTGAGTTTAAGTTTGTAAGTAACCCATTAGATGGGTATGATTTCAAATAATCATGTAATTTGCTGATTTTTCTCAAAATTGTATTTTTTTCTGGCTTTTTTATAGACAATGTTTTGAAACATTAAAAAATATTTTGTAGGATCCTACTTTAAACTACCCTTGGTTCTATGGTTTTTGTGATATCTGTTGAGAGAATTCAAATGAGAATATAGAGTGTAATGTAGAAGGTGTGCAGAATTGTTAATTATTGACGACAGAACTGTCATATTTTAGGCTTCCTTTTTGCTATTCCTAACATATCTAGAATAGACTAGGACCTCATGTCATCAGCCAGAGTTCATAAAAATTCCATGGTCTTCTTGTGCCTTGTGTGGGTTCCCATGTGTTCTTTAAATTTGAATTCTTCTAAGTTCTTAAGAATTTACTGACCACTGTATAAGGTGATCATGATTGTTACCCTGTCTCTAGACAGACAACTTGTACAAGGTTCTCCCAGAATTGGCATGTACAGAACTTGGAACAACCTTAATAAGTATAGTCTGTTATACCACTTCTTTTAAATATGGGAAAACTGAGGGAAGGAGCATTTCCACCATTTCTAGAGCCAGATGTGGTAGTACACACCTGTAGTGTCAGCACTAGATGTACAAAGGAAGGCGTACTTACATAGGTGTTAGAGAATATTACAAGTCTTTTGCATTTCTGTATTGTTTACAGGGCTAGCCTCAGATCTCAGCTGCTACAATCGCTGCTTGAGGGCTAATGGGGAAAACAAAACAAAGTGAATTGCTATATTAAAATATTACTGGGATTTATAACACAAAATCTTCTATATCCTTAACCAAACAGTGTTTACACTTAAATAATGGTAATTTTTTTCATTGTTTTTTTAAATACAAAAGTATTTGTTTATGTATTTGTTTTTTAAGAGATGGCCTGACTTAATGTAGATCCTGTTGTCCAGAACTCACTATGTAATTAAAACTGATTTCAAGATTCCAGAGGTATATCTGCCCCATGAGTGCTGGGATTAAAGGCTTGTACCACCACACCTGGCCTGAGGCTAAATCTTAATTACTAGTCTAGGTAAATGCTACAGGAATATGTCTGTATGAAATTTTTTTAATTAAAACTCTCTTGTAGATATTTTTCTAACATTAGAACACCACAAGTATGCTGTCCCGAAAATACCTTAGACTTACTCAAGCAGGGATTTTTATTCACTTTAACAAAATTGCAGATGGTCCTAGAATTACATTCTTAGAGCACTTATAATTTATGGCACATGGATGCTTCGTTGTGCAGTGCCTTGTAGCACTTTTCATTTGTATGTGCTGCATTCTTTCTATATTTAGGTTACAAATCTGTAGAGGGAAGAGATTATAGGCTACCTAAAGTAGGATGGAGAGTTTGTGTATGGTGCAGTAAACATACATGCATGTTAATGTACATATTCAAATGCCCATATGTGATCACTGCAGCTATAGTTATAGACTCTTTTTTCACATCAGATGTTTGTTTTTGAGCTCCTCCCTTACTTGATATGTGGTGTATTGAAAGAAAATTGCCGTCAAGGTGAGTGGCACTATTTGAAGGTAAGGCCTTGTTGGAGGAAGTGTGTCTCTTTAGGGGTAGACTTTGAGATCTCTTGCTTAAGCTTCTCTCAGTGCAACAGTCAGTCAACTTGCAGTTTCCTCCGAGTCAAGATTTAGGAGTCCCAACTCCAGCACCACACCATTCTGTCTGCAACTATGCTCCCCACCATGATGATAATGGACTAAATTTCTGAAACTCTAAGAAAGCCCTCTCAATTAAATGCCATTTATAAGAGTTGCCATGGTCATGGTGTCTCGTCACAAGCAAAAAGTTCCAAACTAAGACAATTTAGCAATGAGAAAAGTTTATAGAACAGTTTTCCTGTCTGCCATGGTGACTTAGATCAACTGCCATAGATTAGACATCTTAAAACACAGAAATGTATTACTTTAGTATTATGGAATGGTCAATTGCAAGGCCAAGGTACCAGCAGTACTGATGTCTACTGAGACTGCATTGTATGCTCATAGAAACTATGCTTTCATTGTGGTTTTCTCTGGGCACCTTTATGTGTCTTCATATTTTCTTACAAGGACATTTGTCATATTAGTAAGTGTTAACACTAAAGGACCTAATTTTAAGATAACGACCCTGTTAAGGGTCCATTTCAAATGTAGTCACATACTAAGGCCCTAGTAGCTAAGATGTGAACATAGCAATTTGAACATTTCAGTTCAGCCCAAGTGGAAAACTAAGTTTGATCGTTTCATGCAGACACTTTGGAGGATCTACTCAGAAAGCTCTGAGAATTATCTGATATGTGAAGTAATACACATGTTAATCAGATCAATTTTGTTATTTAATACTGCACAGAGATACCAATATCATATATATGTGCATTAACTATATGCTATTTGTTCTGGTCATTTGTACAATTATACCAAACGTGGTAAAACTGGCAATTAACACTTTTCTTTAAAAGGAAATTAAATAATTATAGTGCTAAATGTAGAATGGTGGTATATCTTCTAGTATGTGTTGTCAAGGTTTCTGTCCTGCCCTGTTCCAACAGTTGTTAAGTCCCAATGAAATCATACAGAGGTCTACTTTAATTATAAACTGATTGGACCATTAGCTCAGGATGCTTATTAACTCTCATAACTTATTAGACCATTATTTTAGTATATTTTAGCTACATGGCTGGGCACCTTTATCAGCGAGGCAGTCACATATTGCTTCTTCTGTGGTGGGCTCATAACTGCACAGGAATGGACTTCCTTCTTCCCAGAAATCTCCTGTTCTCCTTGACCTAGCTCTAATTCCTATCTGCCTGTCCTGCCTATACTTCTTGCCTGGTTACTGGCCAATTAGCATTTATTTAAAATATAATTGACAGAATACAGACCATTCTCCCCCACCAATGTGTGAAATCTTGAATTTTATTTCCAGCAAGCACTGGGCAGGGTGGGGTAGAATGTAATTTCAGTTCTTAGAGGTATGACAAGAAATTGAAGTATTCAAGATCATCAGCTACATAGGGAGCTCTAGACTAGCCTTGGCTTTATGATACCCTGCTAATTTTTTTTTATTATTATAGGTGTTATAATCAATTGGCAAAATATATATCAATGGATAAGTGAAAAATGAAGCATCATAGAAAAGATTAATTTTATTATGAAAACAAGAGATATTTTTATCAGGAAAATTTAGAATGTGCACAAAAAATGAAAAGAATTTTCCATTTATTAACAGCTACCAAATCCCAGGCAATAGCCTTCTGAGTTAGTAAGTTATTCCATTATCTCTCATGGTCTCACTGAAAAATAATTAAATATTTTGTTTCATTAATGAGGGAAACTTAGCTTTTAGAAATAAAATGATTTTCATGAAAACTTTGATTTCAGTTGAAACTTATTTCAGTTGAAATTTTATATGAATAAAAATATACATGCACTGTTTATGACATGATGCTTTAAATGGATATATAAAACTATACATGCAGTGCTATAACATGGTGTTTTAAAGTATGCATACATTGTAGGACATCATATGGCTTTAATAAATATTTACTATTATTTACTCTCTTCTCAGCAGTAACATTAAAAGATCTAAAATTTATTTAGAAGACATCCACAATTGTGAAACAGAAGATAACTTTCTCCATTCTCTTCTATATCAAAACAGCAGAAGACTGTAGTAGATTTTTAAAGTTTTTATTTAAAATTTTTGATATTCATTGTTTTCTTCCTGTGCATCACAGTGTTAGCTTTGTTTGGGAACATGCATCATTAAGGATGTTTTCTAAAATATAAATTCAAAAGGTGTTGTGACTATTGATACTTAATTTACTTTGATTTTGTTATCAATATAAATTGTGTTCTAAAATTTATTCCTGTCAGGGTCTAGTTGACTTCACTTTATTTACTCTGATATATTTGCATTAATTGAAACCCATGGGCTCCCTCTTGTGACAAGTCAATGACTCTAAGCAAACTAAATATCTCTATGACTTTTCAGTTATTAGAAATAATATTGCACAAAAGTATTAAACTTTAGTTAAATAAGCATTTAAAGGGCCATATTAGATCAATTATTCTTATTTGCATATAATTTTATGTAATGTGGAATTCATTGAATTTACAAGCTCTGTGGAAATATGGAAAACAAGAAAGAATGATTTTGTTTTCACTTTGTGTGATTTATGTGTGTTATTACATATTTCTGAAATGTCTGAGGAAATATTATTTGCCCTTGTAATACTTGTGTCGTACTGAGTTCACCTCCCACCATCACCTTGGGACCAAACTTCATCAGGAGCATTTTGGGATCCAGTCTTATTCAATTCACAGCAGTCTCCAGTCCCACATTCTGTTTTTCATCCATGGTGTTATGTGACTGTGTAGAAGTGCAGATAAACCCGCTGTGTGTGTACACACGTGCGCGCGCGCACACACACACACACACACACACACACACACACACATGCTTGGGTTTAGAGCAGAGCTTTAGGATGTTTTACAGTTTGGATGCTGATGTGTTTGAAATGATGAGCCATAAACTATATTTTTAATTTTTCGAAATTAAATAGGGTTTTTCTGTGTAACAGACCTAGCGGTCCTAGAACTCTTTTTGTAGACCAAGCTGGGCTACACAGAGATCCGTCTGTCCCTGCTTCCCAAGCACTGGGAGTAAAGGCCTGTGCCCCCACCCCACTATTAGTTTTTAAAATAATAATGTTTTCTTCCTTTAAAACTCAATTCAACTTTCACCTCTAGTTAGCATATAATTTATGAATAGATGCTGAACACAAAACAAAATTCAATTTGTAGAACTTGGTATCTTATGGTCAACATAGATTGCATCTTTCCACAGTCCAAACCTTGAGAGGCTGGTTTCTTCTGCTTTAGGGACTGAGTTGCATGAGCTTTGCATTTGTATCTGATTTGAGGCATCATTTGACTCAGTGAAGTAAAATACCTCAAAGACCACCAAAGGACAATTAGTGTTTCTTCATTCACCAGTTTCTTATTGCAAAGGTGGCAAGCTTGCCTCTGACAACATGCGCATCTGGGGCTATGCATGCTTCGTGCCTGTCTGTGCATTCTCAACTTTCGATACTTCTTTCCTTTGCACCGGGTATCAGGGCTAGGTTTAGTTCTTTTTTCTCTTTGTTTGGCATCGTTTCCGAGGAATTTCATGACTCTTAGCCATAACAGAGTTATTTAGAGCGCTTCCTCTAATGTTACGCAGTCACCAAGGGTCCTGCGGCATTGGATTGGCTCAGTTCAGATGACAGAATGAGTTGGAGGCCCTAGCATGCACTGAGCTTACAGAACTCTTGCTGATTTCACTGATTACAGGAAAATCATGACGTGATCTCTAAGAAGATGGAAGATTAAGTCCTTAAAGAACAAAACTTTGCCTATTCTAAAATATGTCTTAGAATTTACAACTTTTGTCTTTTCTTTTAATGAATTACCACTTTACTACCAGGCGCAGCAGGGGACAGGGACTGAGATCCCTCCGCAAACCAAAATGTAGAGGCCTTTAGAGCCATCCCAACTTCTGCAGCAGGAAAAGGAGAGAAGCCATATCCTGGTGAACTCCAGGGTAGAAAGCCCCTTCCTTACTGCCTGCGAAGCTTCTTCCAGTTTCTCACAGTAACCCTCAATGGCTGTGTCCATTCTTCCCCTTTCAATGTCCCTAATCATTCTCCGACTAAATAAAAGCTATGCTGCCTTCAACAGTTCAGTGTCTTCACATAGTGATTCCAGCGCTGGCTCCTTGTCTCAGCATCCGGAAGTGTTTGCTCACCCAAAGAGATTCTAAATCTGAAACTCTGAATTTACCCAGGGAAGCTAAGATTCAAATATCAGCGTATTTTCCTATTGCAGGTGTTACTGAATTCCAGCTGAGCACAAATAGCAGATATAATTTAATCTTATTCTCTGATATGTGCTCTCTCGGTTAACAGAGGTGAGTAATCAATTTTTCTCTTTCTGTATATTTTGAGTTTGTCCTTAATAAGATAAGGCAATAATGTGGAAGTGGTAAATGGCAATACATTCCCATATCTATGTTATCTGTCTTGCCTCGATATATGTAACACTATGATCACACTGTACAATCTCTATGACAGCCACATCCCAGGAAAATGTCTGACTTTTCCTGACTCCCCAAAGTGCAGGCTCTCTCATAATCTGCACTAATAGAAGGCATTTAGTGAAAATAAATACTGTTTCAGATATTGTGGAATAGTCCTACAGGTATTTTAATTGACACATATAATCGTAAATGATAGAGACTGGTCTAGAAAATGTTACTTTAAATAACCCTATCTACATTATTGAATGAGAATTTGTAGAAATACTAAAGGAAATATGTAGTATGACTTTGATGCAGTTTGCATATATATGTTTAGACATGATTGCTATGATGATGACTGCTGTAAACGGCCTGGGAGAATGGGAAACTTTTGACAGGGAAATCAGAAGTGTGCAGTCCAGTGAAGAATTAAACTACGGGGAGTAATAATATGGGCCGATGCACTCAATATAGCAGTAATGCCCTCTGCAAGGATAGGAAATAATTCAGTTCCCCCAGGCTGCATGGAAGCTAAATACAGTATGACAAAAAATAGTAGCAGTACTCATTATGTCTGATTGCTAATTACCCCTTTGAATGATTCGGTTATGCCTGCTTCTAGATAATTAGTTTGGTAATTTATGGCTATGGTGCAAACTAGTGTTTTAATTTTCACAGCACAATTCTCACAATACCTACAGTTCAGATAATATCTTCCTGATTTATTCCACTTTAAATTGCTTTTCTGGAGGCCTATAAAAGAGAAAATATCCTTGCATTTTCCACATGTATTTCATGCGGAAGTTAGGTACTTTATGGGATTTATTTAACTTCAAACTGAAGAAAAACAGCATCTTATTAAGTCTTAGTCATTCTGTTTAATTTAGCCTATTTTATTGACAGAGTCAGTGATTTTTTTGAAAAAGATGATATCAAATAATTCTGTTCAAAAGCAGAAAAATTTAACATTCTAACAAAAGATATTGAACATTTTTATTTTTTTCTGTTTCATAAAGTTCTGCTTCATTCATTGGGCATGGTCTATACCAGTTTACCTTTTTGTAATGCCTGGACTGTTCCAGTGAGAGTAGCTCTCCTGAGCCCAACATGGTGGGCTCATCTGCAAACCGAGTCCTGAGAGACCAAGGAACAAGACTCTCATTTCTAGCTCCTTTTGGCGTTGCTGAGATGAGCACTCTTTACTGAGAGAGTTGAATTACTACAGGCTTACTTGTGACCTTCTTCAGTCTGGTCCATTCATTAGCATTCCAGTTTCCTGCTACAATACTTTGTAATANTATATATATATATTTACAATTACTTCATGTATTCGGACAGGATCTCTCTGTAAATTTGCAGCCTGTCCAGGGACTCGCACTGTAGACCAAGCTAGCCTTGAACTCAAAGATATGGCTGTCTCTGCCTACCGAGTGCTGAATAAAAGGTGTGTGCTACCACCACCTGGCATACAATTACTTTTTATCACTTAAAAGAGTTCATTTTTTAGTACAATTTTCAGTCTTTAGATTGTTTCTTGCATTTTTAGAGTGCCTCCAAGACGTCTGCACCCGTTGCTGCATCCAGGTATGGCCTGGTTAGAGTTCTTGGCTGTTTTCCCTCAATACATTCTGGTACAGAATTTAGAAGCTAAATAATCATCCCTCCTAACAAGGGGTAAAATAAAAAATGAAGTTTTAGTGACTCTGGTATATATTTAGATCTACAACCCAAGAAAAATAATTCATTAGGTCAATTTATATGTCAAATAAGTTATTTACTTTTTATTTGAGTACAATCTGCATATATTTTCCAAGTCATTGAGTGTCATGAGTTAGAATTTAACCTAAAATAATGTCTTATATAGGTTTTGCATTTTCAGGCTTGAATTCAGGATAACTTAGAGAAAGTTGCTTAACATCAATATGTTCAAGACCAAGTAATTTTACTAACGAAATTCAGGTAACCGTGTTTAAAAACAACAAAAATAAAAGCTTTCAATAATGATCTTCTTTGATATTTCTATTACTTAAAGTGAATGTTTCTAAGATTATTATTGTTGATTAAATGTTTGTCTTTGAACTGCAATTTTACAGCTAGCACATAAAATGAAAATATTTGCTTCTCAGTTTTCTTTGCTCTCTACCAGCTTCTCTGTTTTTCTTGGGATCCAGATTTATAGTTAGTGTCTTGTTCTCACCCAGAATTTTCCAGAGCTGCTTCAGTGTTCTAAAGGGTAATTCTAACTGTTATTTCAGTAGACAGTTTAGTATTTATTACACACTGGATCTGTGCCCTTTATTGCCAGCTGTCTGTCTTAAAAATGTATTCCCTGACCCATTTTAAAAAGGGTTCCCATTAGATCAGCCCCATAGTCTCAATGGGTGGACCCACCCATCGCGGTCTTGACTTCCTTGCTCATGTTCTCCCTCCTTCTGCCCCTCATTTGGACCTTGGGAGCTCAGTCCAGTGCTCCAGTGTGGGTCTCTTTCTCTA